>JARVGP010000971.1:0-22810 GCA_029876185.1 Mansonella ozzardi | reverse complement strand
TGAAGTACAGAGGAGGATATGTTTTCTGCGTTGAAGTACGAAGGAGGATATGTTTTCTGCATTGAAGAACGGAGAAGGATGTAAGATGCTTGCTTGGCATATCTACGGATACTAATGTTGATTGAAGATACTTGATGTAATGTAAATTTGGTATATTTAATGAAAACTAAATATCAGAACTCATTATTGCGCTATACTACTTTTTGAATGTTATTAACTTGATATGAATGTTTAGTTGAGTCAGTTTAGATCAATATAATTTATTGCTTCAAAATAATAATTGAATTGCTTATGTAGCATTCATTGTCATTTCTTTTTCACAGTGAATATTACTTGAAAAAAAATTTGCAAAATGTTTTTTTTTTCTTTTTAGCTCAAAGAACGTGTGCAAGAAGACTTAGCCACAATGCAAACACTTACTGAGCATATTCAAAAAATTGAACATCAAACTTCCATGTTAGTTTAATGTTATCAAAAAAAAAAAAATGATTGCCAAGTAATTTTTTAATTTCCGATGCATATTAATCTAGATAGTTTTATCCGCGAAGTAGAGAAATGATTGATTACACCATGAAATAGTTTGATATTATGATCTCATTTTTTTCTGTGGTTTTTTGATTTATTTTGATTTTTTGAAAATTTTTAACGAAAAGAAATTATAAAAACTAAGTTTAAAAAGTAATGGTGTTTTTGAGGTAAAAAATGATGAAGAAATTTATTTCAAGATTGGAAATGAATTCAAGCAAGTTATTGCATAGAATAGAAGAACTGACAAAAATACTGAGTGAAAAAGACGATGAAATTGGTCGAGTTAATATACAATTGAATGATAAGGCTGCTGCATTCAAAAAACGTATCATGGAAAAAGTACAGCATTGTGGCATTTCTTACGTTATTTACATATCTTAGTATATCTAGCGATTTGAGGTTCATAAAATTATATTCTGTCAGAAATATACTTTTCGCATTGGCTTTTTTTTTGCAGTATATTTTATTCTCATCAGATTATTCAAAAATTTAAAACTATAATTTTATGCTAAATAACTAATGAATTTAAAATATGAATTGTCTTATAGTAAATTTTCAAAATAAGAGAAAAATTCTTTTGGAAAATTTTAGCAAACTGAACTGGATAATGCTAGAACACATTCCGAAGTTTTGGAGAAAGAATTACATAAGCTGAAGATGCAAATTGGTGAATGCTTAACGGAGCAAGAAAAGGTATCAGATCATTCAGAGCAGCGAAAACTACCAGATTATCCATCGAATGATGGTCCTTTTATGCTAAGTGTACCAAGTCACGCCATCCAGGTAATTGTCCATTGTCAAAGTAATTCTTAAATTATTAGTGCAGTAGTCATTTGATTATTGAAGAAGCAATGTATAAGCTGCTCATCAGAGTTCAGTTTAGATTTTAGTACAAATTTTATGCTGCGTAAACTGGTTTCTGTAAAAAGAACGAGTAGGAAATTACAAGGGGAATACACATATTAGGAAAATGAAAAAGAGATAGTGAAATATTTTTAGGAATAAGCTAATTTGGAGATACAACGGACGATTTTTCAATTTTCTGTTAATTGAAACTTTTGTTTATCATATCTGCTTTTAGTACAACGGTGCATCTGTATCTAGAGTTCATGTATCTGTTTGTTAAGGTAGAGCTAGCTGATGCTTTAGCCAAATATGAGCAATCTATGCGGCAAATTTCCATACTTGAAGAAAAAATCTCTACGATGGAAGTCGAAAGTCAATGTTTGTGTTCACTTCGAACTGAATTGCAGGTTTGCTTTTTCTGTTTATGAAGTTAACAGAAAGTACGTCACACTACTGTATCTTTGAGGGTTAAATTTCTTTTTGAGGGAACATCTTAACTTTTCCAGAAGAATTCCTTTTTATCATCTGAAAATTTCTGCCATCTGATAGTTTGAACGCTTAGGTTCAGCGAAGAAAAATTGCTCTCAACTGGTTTAATACAAAATTACTCTTATGTTTCATTCTCTGTGATCGTAATTAACTATGTTTAACTGATTAATTTCTCATGATTATAAAACAACTGTAGATTTCTAGCGATAGCATATTGGAAAGCAAAGCATATAAGAAAGAATTACAGGCACTAAAGTTACGCTATGAAAACTTATTGGAGGCACATGGGGAAAAAATCGAACGAGTTGAAGAGCTTGAGTTAGATTTAGCAGATCTGAAGAAACTACTGAAGGATCAGGTAAATCATTGGAGTTCTATTCTAGAAAGTATTTCATGTACTGAGTTAAAACTTAATCCAGCGAAGATATTGTAACTTTTTAAAAAGTTAAGGATTCATCTCTCAGCAATAAATTTACTATTTGATAACAAAAAGGTTGATTTTGTTCGATTTGTGCTTTAGACAAAGTTGATGAGAAAAAGATTACTGATAGATCAGACGTAAGAAATTCGTTCTCTTGATTTTCCTCAATTCATTTCGCTTTTGTAGCAATATCCTGGAACAAGTATGATCTCGGGAATAATAATCCAGAAAAGCAGTTATTTCCGCAGATTCCCCCTCCTCATGACTGCTTTTTAATGATTTAATTTTTCAGATGGAATACTTCTTGGAAAAGAGCTGATATGATCGATTCTCGAGTAAATTCCTCAGGATGCCTGTATGATAGATATTTACTAAAAAAGGAAATGTTTGTAAAACATGAAAATTGCTATTTCGTTTCAGATCTTGTTCTTTATCAAATAGTATTGTTTTTAGAAAAATAATCGGTGGAATCCCATCCGAAGTTCACGTTATGTTTTTTTTAAATTCCATCTAAATTGCAATAACCATTAAGCACAAAACTTTAGCACTTTGGCGTCATTTTGTTAGCTTTGATAATTTCATTCAGCTTTGGAAAAAAATGAACCGAAAAAAAGCCGGGGTTTGTAAAAAAATATAATTTAATTACATAATGCATAGTTGGTATCGTTTTAGGTTCATTTTGCTTATTTTAGCTATTACCGATCCGGTTTTCTCCTGTGATAATTCTCATTGTCTTTGTTTTTCATGTTTTTCACAGATAATTATGGATTGTATGAAATTTGCATCCAAATTGCAAAACTTAAATTAATTTTAGGTGCCAGAAAAGTTAAGCATATTTTTTATATCTTTCATATTTTCTCTGTCCAATAATATGCATTGCATAATGTTTGTTATACTTTTCTAAACTAATGTAATGTAATCTTTGCATTCAAAGAACAAAAAGAAAAGAAAAAAATCATTCTAGGGAAGTTTCATAATTATACTTTGCATGATACATATTTTGTAAAATATAAAAACATCTCTTTCTCTCTCTCTCTCTCTCTGCATGGTATATTTTTTTCATGTATTCAAACATATTTTCAGATGAATTTTTCGATTAAAATTTGCATTCTATATGGAAATGGAAATAAACCAAAGGGAATTATTCTCTTTCCAAATCTGAAAATGATTACCAATGCTTTTATCATTTCAGATAAAACATTGCTTAGTGTTTGCTGATCACTTCTAAAAATAGCACTTATATTATGGCTTCAGAAAATTGTAATGATTTTGGAAATATAACTAGGGATTTTTGTTAATGCATGCGAACACTAATTACTACTTCATGACGTTGCATATGGCGTATACATACGTGTAATATTACATGAACTTATGCCATACGTACATACATACAATCATTAATTAATTCGCAAGTTTATCACTTTCTCATCTAATTATATCATGGCGTAACGCAAAAAGAGCATCATATACTTATATTTACGCACTAAATATACACATCTACCGTACCGTCGGAGCACATAATTACGTGTCAGTCTTTTGACGTGGAATTTTTAATGCAAAGAATATGTGTAGCCGTGGTCTACAAACGTTTCATGCCGTCCCGTGACCACAGTTGTTGACATCATGGGTCGATAATATGCACGAGGTTTGCAGTGATTGAAACGAAGTGTTTTTGTCCGACATTTATGTCATAATTCCATCGATACTGGTCAAGAGACCGATGACCGAACAACTTCGACGACAAACATGTAGCTTTGGTCATTTCTAACTCCAGTAATCATTGCTACGCACATTCCAGACGAGACCAACAGGGAATCGCTTCGAGTGCTCAGAGGAGCAGAGCTATAACACGCATTGGCTTGGTTAATTTGGTGGTAAAAAATACAAAAAAAAATAGCGAAAGGTGCAATTCCTATCACGAAAATATATGTCCGAAGGTTGTTTAACCTTACCACAAGTCTATTCTATTCCAAATTTTGTTCATTTTGAATTTTTCAATTAATTTTAACAATTTGTTCAAATTTATGAAATTAGTAAAAATGGAAGAAATGAAAATAATATGCGAAATTATCTTTTAATAAAGATACGGTCATCAATAGCATATTTAGTAGCATTTTCCTTTAATTATCCTCTTTTTTTTGTTTTTGGTGCCTGATCTTTATTTAGTTACACTGTAAACTATCCTATTCTTAATTTTAGCCACCATAATTTCAATTTTGTAGCTATAAAAATGAAGAAACTTTTCATTATCTTTGAAATATATATTTTCACCTAATGAAATAGATAAATTACCTGCTAATGGAATTTGGCATTTTAACAATAGAGCCATTTCGAAAAGCAAAAAAAAAAATTTCCAGAAGCATTTTAAGAGACGAAAATTATGTTAAGTATTTGTGGTCATACTACATAGAGAAGTTAGATATCTGACGTTATCGAAATAAACCTAAAATGACATTGTGAGTAAACTTTGTTGCTCAGATATGAAATCAATTAGTTAAATTTGTCATATTTGTTAGCGGAGATAAATAAAATTGTTCCGTTATGATTTTTCTTATGTGAAATATTAGAAGTGAATTTTTTTTCCAACTGTCATCCATAGCTGATCAGATCGTTGGAAAATACAAATAATGTTTGTTGTATGTGATAGTAATATGGCTATTTTTCGCAGATAACAGAAATCCACGAAGAGTTCGAGTGAGAGAACGAGCTGGAGAGGAAAACGATGGTTTCACGAATGAAAGGTAAGAGATTTCCGAAAATACTTCCTTGGAACATATTTAAATTTAATCATCGCTGGTATTTGTTGTATTGCGATAAACTATTTTTGGCGTATTACATATGTACTTTCAGGATTAAAGACCATGATATCAGTATTGCAGCAAATGAAACAGCAGTTGAATCAGGTTCATTGATGTTTTAGTTTACGTCATTTTTTTGGCTCTTTTATTCTGGAATGCTTGCATATTTGTTACATGTAATTTGAACTTTCCCACATTTATTTGAATCACGAAGCCATTTATTTCCACGTATCTATTTTTTGGAATGTTGAAGCTATTGAAGTATTTGAAGCAGTGATCCAAAAATTTAGGTGATGTCGGAAGAAGAACCAGAAGAAAACTATATCCTGATATTCAAGAGGTAAGCTTTCTTGACTGCAATTTTTAATAAAGAGTTGTTTTTTTTTTTGTAATTTCTTTAGGATTTCAAGCGTGGAGAAAATTATATTATTAAGAAATGTAGAAATAAGAATCGTCAACATCGTCAAGATTCTTAACAAAAAGTTACAAAATCATTAAAAGAAGTAAGTGGAGTAACCGGGCTCATTAATATGTTGACTGACCTTTTATAAGATGGTCAGCGGCTCGCTGCCGGTGTATAGTTTAAGATGAGTTAGATCTATTTCAATTCCAGTAGACGTTTCAGGTCATATGATTCGTTTGTTCATTTACATTAGCAGGTTAAGAGTTCAGATAAGAATTTATTACTCAGATATACACGGTTCTATAAGTGATGAAAACGATGATGAGTTAGGTACTGAATAGAGATACACTACCACTAATGGAAATTTTAGAACCAACTTGATATTGGAGAATCATGTTGTGAATCCATACGTTCAAATAAGCGTTCAAAAAAATTAAGCGTGGATTCTGTTCGCTTGCAAGTTCAAAGTGATGAAGTTTCGGTAAATTTTTCGGTGCTTAAAAATTATGGTGTTATTAGAAGAGTAAAAGTTATTTCATTACTTCATTTCCATTTCGATTACTTCTCTTTTTCTTTCTTTATGGGTAAATTTTTCACTGACACTGAAATCTGTTTCAACCAGTTTGAATTTCGAAGTGGAAAAGTAATGCAAAATAACCCAGTTTGTTAATTTTTCAATTCGTTACTTTTTATGACTTTGATGGTGTCTTTATTCCAAAAATAATCGAGGTCTTTTGACCTTAATGATTTTATCCGGCATTTCCTGTATTAAACTGTTTCTTTAAACAGATTCTATTTGCTCATCGATACAGCATTCTATGAGCATCCTCACTGGCAGAATTTGTTTTAATATTTTAATAATGTAACATGCTTAAAAGTAAACTAGTATGTTATGTGGATAGTGAAATTCTAGTTTTTATTAGTCGTTTCAAAAGAGATTTCTGAACATCTTTTTCAAGCAGAATTGGGTCGCCAGTTTACAAGCAAGACAGATCGAAATTTGCGAATTGATTTGAGAAGGAGTTTTATTTTTGTGAAGTAATTTCAGAAACCACGGATTATGCATCAAGGAAAAGTTGAGCATAATTATGAGGATGATGCAGTGGACGTTGTTACCAGTAGCGATGATCCGTTGGCAGAACTCGATATCGAAACATGTATGGTTGCCTTTTTGTTTTGTTTCATGATTTAAATAGACGAATATCATTATGAATTGATTTTGAAGGCTTGCTGCAGAAGTTACTATCAAAAATATCCCTAGTTGTATCATAAGGCAAAGATCTGCATGCGGAATGTTTGATTATTTTGCAAACATTATTTTTCAGCTGTTAAGAAAGCAATGAGCGGATCTGAAAATAATCGGAAGAGCGAATTAGGGGAAGGTTTCCAGCAGTTTATTTTGAATCAATCTCGGAAAGGTATTTCACCAACAAGGCCTGATATATTCGTTGATGGTGATATCCGTTATGGGTACGACGGGCCAAGTGGTAGTGGTACTTCCACTATGCTGAGGTTGGACCGGAAATCTGTACCGGCAACTGCGCCGCTTCTGACAACTGAACGAACACATATCCGAGTTGCAAAGCGTAAACATGGTGAGTTAACTTTTGAACGAAAAAGTCTATAATGCAGGATGTATAACCAAGTAACTTTTCAAAAGTAGAATGCTGTAATTACGGACGTTTAGATGAAGCTGCTAAACATAAGGAAAGAAGATTACAAGAACGAGAATTACTTCAGAAAAGTAGTCGAAGCAGAAATGTAAGACCCAAGTATGTGTTTTTTAAATTTTTATGTATTTTGAAAATTGAAACGTATACATAGATGTCTGATTTCTTAACCTACGCAGTGGATCTTTAGTTCTGATGCGTTTCATCGTATAGGTTTTTTTTCTTTACATTGACGCTATGATGTGATGAGTATGAAAAGAATTTATTAAAATACCTCAGTTCATCGTTCTCTCTGGAAATGACTGTCACTGATGTCTTTTCAAGATTTTTTTTGATTTTTAAGTGTTAAAGTTGGTAATCATATTTTATGAAAGTTAAGTATCAGAAATTATAGTTATCTATATTCTGTTTTTTAGTCGATATTATTATGAAGAAAAACCAATGATGGATGATGTTGAAGATGTGAGTTGAATTTGAATTCATCATTCACTGAAATTTTTTTATCTCTCGGGTTAGAGTTGATAGTCGTTTGATTTACTTCCGGGAACATATTTTTCTGACACAGTGTTTTTCCAATACCATTTTAATGTCTGATTTTGAATAGTTTCATGTAAAGTAGTGATAACTGGAGCAGGTGTGAAGATAATTCTGTGATTAGGTTTACATCACAGCAGTTTCAAAAAAGCTTGAAAAAATTTCGCAAATTATGAAGTTAAAATTTTTTGGAATTTTTTTGAAGGTAATATATGCTGAAATTGGTCTTGGAGACAATGATTTTATCGAAACTAGCTTTGAAGAAGAAGAATTGATTTATGCAGCTGACGATGACCTTGTAGCTGCAGGTGCTACGGAAGAAGGTGGTAGTTGTGACAGCGCTATGGGCGTGGAGCGCGTGCGAAGTCAATCAGTTCAGGGAACTCAGGAAGAAGGTAGATTAGACTTTTGATTTGTGCTGTTTAACTGGTTTAAAATAGGGCATTATCAACAAATTTCAACACCAAAGAAAGCATAGTGAAAATAGTTATAATCCTCCTGAAAAACATAGTGTTGAACGATAGATTCGCTATCCGATATTACGTTTTTGTCTGATTATGGCGTGTCCAGTTTCTTTTAGTTTTACTGTAGTTTTACTGTTTCTCTTAATGTTATGGTTTTAAATCCATTGGATTTTAGGTCGTACATTATCGAAGCAGGAGAATATGATCGAGCAGGTCAATGATGGTGTCGAATCTAATGACGATGAAGCGCCTCCGGAATTAGAACCTCAAAGTCCTGCTTTGCAGAAGGTTATACAACGTTCGAGCGGAAATAAACATAATGTACTTCTTGTGTAGTTTTCACTTGAAATTATGTCGAAATACTATTTCTGAATGTATTCGTTCATTTTGCAAATTAAGATTATTTGAAATATATTTTCTTTTAATTTTCTGATCTTTTTTTCGATTAAAGGAAACAGCGAATTATACCGACGGCGTCGGTGAGATGCAGGTTATCTGTGTTCAGACACCAAACGGAACGGAACAATTCATACAGCTTGCTCCTGGGCAAACTCTTGACGGTTTTTTTTTTTTTCATTTTTTTGAAATTGCTTCTTTGATATTTATGTTTTTGCCAAATTGGTTTTAGAAGGTGATAAGTTTAGATTTTCTGCGCTTCAAATTATTTATTATTTAACTTATTATTTAACTAATTTAATGATGTATTTGGGCTATTTTACATATATATACTTTTATATGATGAAAGTTGATTACGCCTTAACTCATACTTCATTACTCTTTTATAGATGCTAGATTTTTTTCTTTTTTGATTTGACTGCCTCTAGTAGACCTAAACTGAGATTATGACTGTAGGATTTATCAAAATCAAATAAATTTTATTTTATATATTTTAAGACGATAACTCTTTATTCATGAGCGAAAGCGGTAATGTTGAAGCGAATGTGCGCCACGATCTCCGAGCGGTTGAATTTAGTTTCTTGGATTCAAAAAATATATGCTGTGGCTTGTGTGGTGAAATTGTTCCGTATGATTTGTTGCTGAGTTCGCATATTCCGCAGCATCATCCTGAAGTAATGGAAATTACATTTTCGCTATCATTTGTAATCTTCCCATCAATTCATTCTTTACTTTGGAAACTACAAAGGATTTCACTGTGATATTTTAAAAAAAAGAAGAGGAATGATGCCTAAAAAATTTAATGGAATGTTACTACAATAATAAATTGATTTTATTTATTCAGTAATTTTTAGGTATTAGAAGAGGGCGTAACGGCATTTGAAGATGTTCCATACGAAACTTGGTTAAGAGAAAAGCTAAGTGCAGAGAAGCGACGTATGGAAAATAATGTGTGCAACATTTATGATGATATTCCATCTACTCATAATTCCAGTCGTATTTATCGAAGCGTTTCTACGGTTCGAAATTTGATTGCTATAAAATTACGGCTGCAACAGAAATGTTTGAGAGATAGGATTCATAGCTGGATTTTAAGAAATTTTAAATAGCTTAGAAAAACGGAAATTTTACAGTTTGAAAGTATGGCTAAGTATGAAGGTACATGTTGTAAAGCGAACTTTTATTTTAATAGTTTAAAAGTTTGTGTTAAATTGAAAAAGCGAAAGCTTCATAGCAGCGCATTTTTTATCTTTTTCAGATTCGCGTTAACCCAAACGAAATGTCGCTCAATCAATTAATAACAGCACTGCGGAAAAAAATGTTCGAAAAGTTGGGTCGCGCCGTATGTTAACATTTTTTTGTTATTCGCATGCATTTTCTGAACAAGTTCAACCCAAATACAGTAGATGAGAAAAAGTATTGTTCGTTCTTCTTCTTGGCCTACCAAGCTTTAATTGTTATTATCATGTTTACATTGTTGCGAAGTTAAATCCCTATGGAATTCTTGGATTCTCCAATTTGAATTCCCCCAAAACTAGATATGTATCGCTTTTTCTGAATATATTCTTAGATCGTCAAATTTGACTTCACTTGTTGGATGATGACATATCTTTTATCGTTTTATTTGAACTTTAGAAACTGCTAAAATTGTTGCTAGCAAGTAGATGCCGTTTCGCAGATTCACGTAACATTTAACACAGTACTAATATCAACTTAAGATATGTTTATAAATGCCGCATATAGGTACCCGTAACTTTGGTGGATAAACAACATGCGCGTTGTGGTATTTGCAATGCGGTAGTGTCGCTTAATCGTAAATTTGAAGTTGTTCATCTTGTTCGACATTTCAATGCATGGCATCCATCGCTTCATCAGTGTGCGGGAAAGTGGAAACTGAAGGTAGATTTCAGCCGATTTTAATAGGAATGAGTTATCAGAATTGTATTATGGGTACTAAAAAATTAGGATTTAAATTGCTTCTAAAATTTTTCTCGAAATGGTTCCTGTCCTTAGAATCTACCTGATTTTTTTCATTTAAACTTACTAATATGAAATGGTATTTTTGCATTTTGGAACACTTTTCTTATAAGTCTTGTGGGTAGAGTTAAATAAGAATATGACCTCTAGTTTTTCAACTTTAATTCGAAAATTTGTAGAACTGATTCTTAAAGAATAGATCGGTGTCATTAAATATTCAGAACTTTCCTCCTAAAAAACTTGGCCGTTGTTACTTGCTGTTTTTATGTTGTATCTCATTGCTTTGAAACTGCCGTTTATTTTTCTGTGCCTTATCTATTTTCGATGAGAATCTTATTTTTAGGTTAACTTTGATTGCCTAATTTATTTTGTTGAATGGTGTATTTTTCCTTGTTCTCTTTTTAGAAGCCACAGCCAGGATTGGGAAAACCTTTATCAATTCAAGATTTTGCTGTCATCGACACATCACTTGATCGTGGAGCTAATTTACAGTGTATTTGGTGTGGAATGTTCATGACAGCCGAAGCACTGGCTATGCATTTTTCAGAAGTTCATCCGGAAGAAGTTGAAGTACCAAAATGTAATCTTTGTTTACAGGTAAATCTTTTTTTTTATTTTCAACATTTTGACATAAACTTTGCTGATATCTTGAATTTCTACGAATTAAGGAACTTGTTATCAATGCCCGATTGCTGGAGAAATACGGTGATGAATTTGATGTTTCAATGCCCGATGAACATCACATCAGATGTGGGAAATATAGCACGATGCATGTATCAGAATCTCGTTTACACATTGGTTTCTTTTTTTTTTAAATGATTTCTTTTTATAGATTTTACTTTTATATTGCCATTTTTGTGCATTAGTTTACTTATAGAAACATGCCTATAACGAATACAAACATTGCATCGAGCAAATCTCTTAGCTTTTTTGACAAGAAAAACTCGTTACAATTCAGTGTTATTAAAATTGCATTATAAACTTAGAAATGATATTTTTATAGCAATAGAGAGGCGGCTTAAGCTCTGTGAGGAAGGGAAAAATGTAAACGATATCGAAGATGATGAAATGGAAGAAGAAAGGAATACGAGTTATGTTAATAGTCGGATGACATTTGGTTGGTGTTGTTTGAGATTTCCAAATGACTTTAAGATTAAATATGATTAGCCGCAATATAAATTGTTTAAACAACAACATATATAAATTCCGATTTTTCATATATCTTATTTTGCTTAAAATTTTATCAGTTGGGGGATGATGAACAGCATATCCATTGTCTATCACGCTGTATACATATTGAAATGCAAAATCAAATTTAACATTTCCCAGAATATGTCAGTATTCAATGGATAATTTCATCTGCATTTTTCCTTTGTTTAGGTCGCCGAAGTAAACCGAAACGACAGTTTATTATGCCTGCATTACGACAAGCAGCGCCCGTGAATAGCCGATATGTGGAGGCAGTAAACGATTGTCACTGGAAATGCAAAATGTGTAATGGAGATATTTTAGCAGCTGTAATAAGTGCGGGGGCAATACGTCATTTCAGAACCGAGCATCCGCATCATCTACACAACATGCAATATGAATTATGCAAGGTTAACAATTGCTCCATTTTTTCATTTCTCAAATGAGAAGGAACAAATTCTTTCTGCATAAGTTTTGTATAGTTGTTAGATCAGTGGGGGGAACTTCTGAATATTTAATATTGCATTTTGTATATCAGCGACAGAATATATGGTCGGAAACTATTTTTCTCCGTACTATATTTTTTCCATTTTGTATAATTCTTTCTTCGAACTTTCCTGCCTATTGCATTCTGCTACTTTCTTTTGGATGTTATGGAAATGAAATATGTAATATTTCGTGATCATCATTACATTTTATAATAATTTTCAATGATAATAACGCTGCTGGAAGTTCGCGGTTCAGGTCTGAGTTTTCATTATAGACAAGATTGGAAAGGATTTCTGATGGGTGCATGGAATTCATCAATCCACAACTGATTGAATGCTTAGTATGCAACATGACATATATGTTGCATCGACCCTTTAATATGTGCCGAGCTATTCGTCATCTTCGCTCCAAACATCCGGATTTGATGCCTGAATTTGCTTCTAATGCGGACTCGGTACGTTCGCATATTTTTAAAAGTAGCATTAGAATTCATTTCGATGTAATATTTATCTGCCCTGCAAGAAATGAGTTCAGCAACTTAAATATGTGTTTTGGGTGATTGGTATGCAATTACAGTATAAGTAGCAACGAATAACACTAAATAGTTAAGTACGAATGTCCTCTTCAAAATTAGCAAAATCCCACAAACTTACTACTAATACCAGCTTTTTTTTTATTGCGAAACGTACAACCATTGCATGCATTTGTTCCCACCGAGCTTAAAAAATTCTTGAGTAAAATACTTTTTATTTGAAAGTTTTCAGGGTAATAATGCGCAACAAAAGCGAATGGTGCGAGGCCAGGGTTAGTCGAATTTGATTTTGAGTGCCAATGAAGCATTTGAAAGATTAAAGTAAAATAATTTGCAAATTGCATGGCTAAAACTGAATTTTATGGCCATGCCTATATATATATTTCTATATCAAATTCTCAAATTCTTTCTCTTGCAGAACATTCTGAAGGTATTATCACTGATCCAGCCACAATTGCGACGCTCAAAGCTCAGTATGGCGTCGATTTCAAAAAAGTTTGTTATCAGTTTTATTTTTACATGGATTTTATATGACCAGCTGTGAAAACAGAAATATGATTGTCGCTAAAATTTGCCCAGTTTCATCAACATACTGTCTATTTTTCAGGTGCAGGCATTGAAAGGCGCAAATGGTGAACCAGTTTATGTACTGCTGGAGGAAGGTGATGAGATAGATCCGGAAACTGCTAGTGAACTCACTGCTTCTGTTGCAGCAGGAGATTTTGATCGGGCTAAGCCAGAAATACGACATACAAAATGTACGACTGATGCTGCTGCTGCTGCAGTTACAAGTACTGCTGTCGATACATATGGAAATTCTGATGTTGCTAAACCTGCTTCGAATGTAAGCCCTTTAATTTAAATTCTCCGTGAAGTGAGCAAATATGCGAATATATTTCTTCACTGTGTTCCTTGATATTTTTGTGTTCTCTTATTTATGCAAGTTCTTTTTTTCCTAATGAGCATGAGCATGCAGTTTCATTGCGAATACACTTTAAGATTCTATGACATTGGATGAAAATATATTTGTAAATTGTTAGGTATTTAAGATTACCCAGCTAAGAAAACTCTAACCATATAACATAATTTTTTCTTCTTTTTCTTCACAGATGTTGCGAGTCATTGCGATGTTTAAGTTAAATACACAGATTCTTGCATAGTTTTTTTTGAGCTTGGTTAGACTATAAAGTTTTTTGAGATAAGAACAGAAATTATTGCTTTTCTTTTGCAGAAAATTACACGAGGGCATCAGTCAAAGCAAGGCAAATCTAGTTCAACAAGAAATGCTGGAAGGTCGGATTTTGAAACTGGTAATTTTCAAATTTGCTCTGTTTGATAATAGCATATCCGAGCAAAAGAACTGGAAAGAGCGCCTTAAGTCTTCACTCCCCAAATCTTTAAAAGAATAGTTTTTTCATCAAATATAATTCAGCTATGACAGTTTCATCGTGTAAAGGGCGTTTCTATTTTTAAACCAAATTTTAGCAGCTGCGATTCGGAAATTCTAAACTACTCATTTATATGATCATCAGGCTTGCGTTAGTTGACAAATATTTCTTTGTATTTGTTATTGACAGATGCAATGTCCTAGGATTCTATTTTTTCATACATAAAGAAAGCATAAGACAGACAGCTAACTGAAAAACACTGCATCTGTGAATGCGAAATATGACGGAGCATTTCTTGTCGATAATTGTTTGAAATTTTAAGGACTTGTGAACAGAAAACTCGGTGAAGCAACGGAGCCATTTATTATTGCTTCAGATTGAAACTTATCATAAAAATGAAATTTTTCCCATGATTCATGTGGTACGATGTATGCTTAACAATCAGTGATGTCTGCATTTGTTTGGCGAATTGTGGTTTACAAGACTTGTTCATTCGAATATTACTCTGGCTCTATTTTTATTTTCCTTTTAAATGCAAAGTTTAGAATTATTTTTGAAGTTCGGTCTTTTTCTTTTTTTGCTTCCACTCAGAAGCAATAATGGAATAGATATTTCTGTCTTATTTTCATTTCAAGCTGTATTTGTTTTTGTTCCTAACGTAGATGGTTATTTTGTTCGCTGTAAAAATTTTATAGATTGGATATATTTTACTGCATTCAGTTTCTGCTTCAGTTTATTATGCTTGCAAGTTTTATTGATCAGTAAAAAAACTCCTTGCAATCAATTTCTTTTAAATTTATAAAGTTGATAATGATTCTAACAAATTGATAATTAATGCAAAAGGTTTCTCTTCAAGAAATTCGCTGTTATTATATCTTGTGGCGCTTTTTTAATTGGAGACATTGGCCTTTTTCCACAATGAAAACATTGAAATATTCAGTTATATATATATATATGGATAACAGAAAAATAATGATATGAAAATGTGAAATTGTTAAATTTTCACTTTATCAATTCCTATTATTATTACCTTTTGCAGGTTTTTTAATTTCCAAAT
The DNA here is from genome assembly GCA_029876185.1 of Mansonella ozzardi. NCBI lineage: Eukaryota > Metazoa > Nematoda > Chromadorea > Rhabditida > Onchocercidae > Mansonella > Mansonella ozzardi. The sequence continues at coordinate 7,630 of JARVGP010000971.1, read as the reverse complement.
TCATGTGAATTTACTGAAGCTATAAATTGGATATGAAAAATGCTAACTTTCAAATCTTATATTTTATATGCATTTTATTAATTTGCAGTATATACCGTTTATTGGAAATTTGGTAATGAATTTAAAATTGCCTAATAACTACTGCTTAGACGTAGAGCAATAATGATTATCCACCGTTAGAATTGTGATATTTTATTAGTTTTATTTGTTAATAATTAGAATTGTGATGTTTTATTAACTAACACACATATAGTATGTAAGCTCTAAACATTTATCCCTGTCGCATATTCTTTTTTTCATTTATTCAGAAAATAAATAAAAGAGAGAAAGTAAACAGTGATTAGTTCTAATTAACATTGTCTGAAAAAAAGAAAAGTAAATTATCGCTTAATCTTTTTGCCCGATAAGTAATGATTTGCTATTCCGAGCAAGAAAAACAAGAAGTAAAATAGAAGAGAAATGAATTAGAATTTTGTACAGATCATCTTAACCTAACTGTAAAGCTAATTATAACTGTTTAAAAGAAACTCGATGACTTAAGACTTCCTTTTCTTATTGAATTGAAGTTGCGTAGTGGACTGGTTGTTCGGGATGGGAATGTTTTTGATCTTCATTTTTTCAAAAAAAAAAAAAAAAAGAAAAATGGATTTATGAACAAAAGAAAGAAACGAATTAGGAAATAGGTCACAACTATGCTACCCAACAATGATTTTTGATAATGTGATTAAATGATATGGATCATTGACGCCATACCTTCTTGCTCTTTTACCCTCTTTTTCCATCGCTCAATTGACAATTTAATTGGTTAATTAATTAATTTCTTTTGTTTCCTTAGACTGTATTTTCCCAAATTGTGTTCGATAATATTTGCATTATTTTAAAATTGAAAATTGTTCCTTGCTTTTTTTTTTTTCTTGTAAGAACAAAATGGAAATGATAACGTGATGCGAGAATTTTTGATTGCATTTTTGTTTCGCTATTTTTTTTTTTTAATAAATTTAAATCAGCGGGAAAACTAAAAATAAATAGATTACAAATGGTGAAGCGATAAAGTGATTGAATGATTGGTGATAATCAGTCAGTTACTAATATTATTAGTGATAGTAACGATGATGGTGATGGTGATTATGATGGATAATGATGATAGTAATGAAGTGAATGATTAATTAGAGAATGTAAAGTGAGTAATCAAGATTTCAATGTAAAGCGAATGTAAAATGAATAATCAAGATAACAATAATAAGTTTTACAATAATAAAAAATGACAAGTCTTACGGCAATATCTTAGTAAAAATGATTAATAATAATAATGACAATAACAATGACAATAATAATTAGAGGTACTAATTAAGTAATTTTTCTCAAACATATACAAGAGTATTAAATATGCCTTTGTTGCTAAAATATTCGATTCTAATTCATCATTGTCATCACTTTCACATATTTGCTTCCTTGTTCTCATCATTGTCATATATCATTTATGTTATCATTGCCGTTATTATGGTCGCTCTGTGATCGTCGTTGTGATTGTCGTTTGCTGTAGCAGTTTGTCGAGATCATTTTTATCATCATCTTAAAGAGTGTATTAGTGATTGGGAGCATGTTGTTATCATACCCTAACAACTTCAATTGTTGGGGTAATTTTCCATCAATGAAGCCCCACCCATCCCCATTAATTACCGATCTGCATCACTCATCGTTGTAGTGCTCCAAAAGCTCATTACATTTTACCGCCTACCGCGACACCTCATTGATGTTTCAACTTCAAATCTTACTTTTTCATCTTCCTTTTACCTCAACTTATCTATTATTAGTGGGATTATTGCTACTTCAAGGTAATAGTAATAATGTTGAAGCACAACAAGATCGAGCTGAAGTTAATATTCGTGTTTCCGGTGCATGTGGTGCAGGTAAAAGAAAAATATTTCAATCTTTTTCTTTTTATTTTATTCCGAAAAATTATTTGAAAAAATAAAAATCATTCACATAAAATTTATAAAATAACATCATATAAAGTAGTGATAGACGAATTTTAAAGGAAGTTTGCTATCAACGTTAAAGAAGTTTGCTATGATTTTATCTGGTAAATTGCTGTTCGCTTTAATCCATACCAGTTCAATCCATTTCAAATCCAATTTTACTTATATACCTTTCCAAATTCTACCATTCCTACTCATAGCAACCTATTCCAAATCCATTTCCACCTGTATTTTCAATTACCCTTATTAATCTATTTCAAATCCAATTTCACCTATATCGAATTCCTGTCAACCTTTTCAAATTCACCCATATCAGCCTATTCCAAAATCCATTTTCACCCATACCAATCCAAATCAAATTCATTTTCATCGATCGCATATCAAATCTATTCTCCGTGTCAATCCCTATCAAACTTATCCCTACACCTATCCAATTATGTCACATTAATTATCATTAATTTAAAATATGTTCCACTCTTCTACACATATTATATACAGATATATATCTTGTTTTGTCATAAGTTTTCCAATATTATTCAAAATTATTTTAAAATGTCAAACTATGAAAAAGGAAAAATTAATTAACTGAATAGCAACTATCAATTAGAGAAAATCAAAGAAATTTTGTAATAAAAACTGTTGTAGGTAAAATTTAAAAAGAAAAGAAAGAGGGAGAGAATAGAATGAAGTAGCTTTGTTCTCTTTCAAACAGATTTGCTTTTTCTCTTTCTCATTTCATATTTTTTTTCTATTTTTAACATTGTAATGGGAAATTTATCATTCAATTCTTTTTTTCATTAATTCATTTTTTGTGTTATTGATTAAACAATAATAATTGAAGAACAGAAAGCTTGGAAAAGTAAAAAAGGGATTTTCAAAAAATATACTAATTGTGTAGGTAAGTAATTAATAAATTGAAATCGAAAGAATCTTTGATTTTAATGAAAATTTAAAGAAATTTGAAACAAAAAAATATATTGTGTCCTTTTCATTCGTCAAAAAACAATTTCAGAATGTATTTCATTGATAAATGATCAATCATTCATTCTCTCCTTCTATTTCTTCCGGATTTTGATCAATCATTTTTAAAACTATAAATATGATTGTAAAAAAATGTGACAAATTTGGAAAAATAAAAATGTGAAAAAAAGAAAAAGAAACGAAATGAATAAACTGTTAGAAAATTGTTGTTACCAAGCAAACATAAAAAAAAGGAAAAATATCTTAAATAAAATTGATGAAGTTTAAATCAAAATGTCTTAAACAAGATTGAATGAGATTAATGCATTAAAAAGCAAAAACTTTTTGATCCATTTTTTCGATCTTTTTTTCAAAAAAAAAAGAAAGAAAATAAGAGCAGTAAATTTTTGATTAATATTACACGCTGTTAAAATGTTTGAAACTAAAAATAACAATTAATTTCATCAAAAAACTTTAATTTAGAAAATAAAATTAATCAGTTGTTGACAGTTTCTGTGGAAAGGATTGAAAATAGCACCATATGATTATTTTTTCAAGCAATCCATTTTTTTTTTACAAATAAATTTCATTTCGAATGAATTTTTCCATTGCAGTTTATTTTTGATAAATGGATGACAATTAAATTATTTTTAACAAATGCAAAAATTTTCCCAAAACTTAATTATTTTTAATATTATATTTTTAATATGAAAAAATTCAATAACTTCAAGTGAATCATTTTGTTTTTTGCAGTACATTTTAAATTTGTATTCAAATCTCATGTTATCGAGATTGTATGATATGATTCAATCTAATTTGAATATTTTTCAATCATAATCAGTATTTTTTATTTGCTGAATTAAGAGGAATGAAAATGATAATGTTGTTTCAGATATGTTTTACTGTGATCTCTTCTTTACGAAAATATCACCTAATATTTTGGCCTAATTAGTGTTTCTTTATGCATATCAGCTTAGCCCATATGATAACATATTTTTCTGGCCTAAACCTTATTGTTCTTATTACATACACATACTCAATATGGCTTAATTTTTTTTTTTTTTTTTTTTTTTTTTTTTTTAAAATATTAAAAAAAAAAAAAAAAAAAAAAACAAATAAATGCTAAAAGACAGCGCTTACTGATTGAACTGAAGAAGTTAAAATGAAATGCAACGGAATAAAAGCAACAATTTAAATGAAAGCATTAAATTTTATCAAATAAAAGTTTTTGAAAAATAAATTAACTGATATGATAAAATGTTTGCTTGTGAAAATTGATGGAGCAAAGTAGAGAAAAAGAGAAAAAAAAAAGCAAATATGCGATAAAAATTTAAATTATCACAAAAACATTGAAAGAAAAAAGTTATTATCAATCTTTTTTCTTTTTTATGACATATTTTGAGATAATTTAACAGCAACAAAACAACAAAAGAGAGAAAACAGAGAGAGAGAGAGAGGGAGAGAGGGAGAGAGAGAGGGAAAAGATTGTTTGATTGGATTGAAATGTAAAGTAAAAAAAAAAAAGGAAAATGAAGCCAAATACATTATAAATGTGAATCGACCTTGTTCAAATTTATATTTAGTTTCAGAATCTAATTAAAATGCATAAAATTGGTGAGAAAAAAGAAGAATAGAAATGAAAAAGGAATTGATTAATAGTTGAAGAAAAGAGGAGAGGGGAAGAGAAAGAAAAAAAAAAGAAAAGAAAAGAAAAATGTGAAAAGGTATGAATTGAAAAAAAAAAAAAGAGAAAATGAAATAAAGCGGAAAGCATTGCTTTATATTATCAACAACACACCGTTAAATGGATGGATGGATGGATGGGTAAATGAATGAATGAATGAATGATTGGATGATTGAATGATTGAATGATTGCATGATAGAATGAAAAGATGAATGGATAGATAGATGATAAAAGGCATGGATGATTAAATGAAATGATATGAATTAATGAGTAGATGATTGAATTAATTAATTAATTAGATGATAAAAGGAATGAAGAACAGTATGAACGAATGAATGAATGAATGAATGAATGAATGAATGAATGAATAGAATGATAATAGGGATGAATGAGTGAACGGAATGAATGAATGAGGGGAGGGGGTAATAGGGGATAGGAGGGGGATGATTGAATGAATGAATGAATGGTATGTAACCTTGAAAACATATACAATTGTAGATAGAGAAAGATCGATTACAAATTAACTGTTTAAACTTGTCGGGTAATTTTTCTGGTTTTCTTGTTTGAAAAGATGTTTGTGATTGAAACTGTAAGAAAAGAAAAAAACCGGTCATTGGCTTTTTTTTTTTCCTAAAACAATGGTATCATCTTTAATCAATCAATCTATCAAATAAGCACTACCCGATACCAAATACCTATCATTCAAAATGGGCCATATGACTTGAAATGAAATTGAAAATGACACAGGGTCTTAACAAAATTTTAGCCATTACAACAATTCATTTGATTTTTTTCTTTTTTGTAAAGACAAAAAAGAAAACCAGACTGATTGATTTCTTTTAACTTTTATTTAAGTATCTTTCAAAACAAAAAAGTAAAAAAAAAAAAAGAAAAAATAACGAAATAGAAAAAGAAAAAATTTTTATTTATTTTCAAATAATTTTTATTTCTTGATTAATTCAATTTTAATTTTTTTTTTTTTTTATTATAATTAATGATTATTACGATTAATTATTTTATATTTATTATTATTATGAAATTAATATTAATATTTTTTTTCTATCATATATATGTATTTGTACATATATATATATATATAAATATGCTTATTAAAATGCTTACTGATTAATATTTTTGAAATTTTGTTAAATTTAATCTTGGATTAAATTTGTTACGATATACGCTTGTTTACTACATTAATTGTAACATTCTTTTCTTTTCTCTGTTTACCTCACATCGTTGGCTTGTTCAAAGAGAGAGAAAGAGAGAGAGAGAGAGAGAGAGCAGCGTTTGTTTGATAATTCTTAATTTCAATCCATTGAACTAATTAAATTAAACTTAGCATTTTAAACTTTTCAATTATCCTTGTTTTCTTCTTTCTTTCTCCTCATTAATTTTATTGCTTGATCGAGAACGAAGAGAGGGAGAGAGAAAGAGAAAGAGAGAGAGGAAAGGTAAATCAGTAGCTGTAATTATTTCCTGTCATCATTGTTTATCTACTCTTACCATCAATGGATATTTTAGCTTTTCTTCATAAAATTTCAATTAATTTTGTTCGCAATTTGCTTCGTTTGTTTCACATGCATAATCAATATTAACAAATAGCAATAAAATTTGAAAAGTAAAGAAATGAAAATTTCCGTTTGGATTATTCCTTCGGTAAAAAGACTAATTGAAAAGAGAAAAAAGGAAACGAGAAATTTAAATGTTACGAATTGATGAAAAATTAAACGAAAGTAACGAGAAATGGAAGAGAGATGAAAAAACATTCTGTAACGAATGAAAAATGATTGAAAAGAGAATTTGCTTTTTTTTTTTTCCTTTTTTTCTTTCCATCTTTTAGAAAATGACTATTGAAAAATTGTTATAAACAATTCCATCAATTTTTGCAAGTAATTAATTTACTTTCATCGCAACATTTCGTAACAAAAATCAAACAAAATTGAACAAAAATAGTCAAAAATTGAAATAAATTTTTCTAAAAATGATTCCACGTACACACACATATATGCACGTACATATACACATATATAAAATACACGCATGCACATAATATATATATATATGCACGTAATATATATATATGCACATAATATATATATATATGCACATAATATACAAACATTCACGCACATATACATACATATTCACACGTATGTATATATATATATACAGACAGACAATTGACTTTTTTTTTTTTGTGAATTTGATGAATGAAATAAAAATGTCAATTTGTCATTATTTTGATCGAACAGAATTGAAAACAAAAAAAGCAAAATTGTTGCCAGTGGCTGATAGAGAAAAAAGCATTTCATGTTATTATTGTTCGGTTCCTTTTCACTTCCTCAATATTTCTTTTTTCTCTCTCTCTCTGCTTCTCTTTCCTTTCCTCTTTCACTCTTTTGCTTTTTAATTCAATCAAAATTTATTGTGATTCCATTAAATACATATATATATATATAATATATGTGTGTGTGTGTGTTTTTGATATCATTAATTTTATAAACGATTGATGAAAATGACAAATAAACATTCAATTTTCGAATGAAAAAATTTTTCATTTTAAATTTTAATTTAAATTCATTTCATTATTATTATTATCGTTACTTCCTTTTATCTGTATTTTATACCATTCATTTACTCAGTGCATTATTAATTTTTTAATTATAAATTTAGCTTAAAATAATCATTTAAATAAATTCTTTAATTTTTTTTTGTAATATTATAATTCAAAGTAATAAGAACAAATTGTTGTAGTCAGTCTTATGGAAATGAATGAAAATTGTCAATAATAACTTCGTTTTTTTTTTTTCTTTTTTTTAAAACGAAGCAGAAAAAGAATTCAATTAAAAGTTTTAAAAGTTTGTTAGAGAAAGCAGCAACTGTTCAATTGGTAAACAAAAACTTTTCACACATTAATTTTGTGTAAATTTTAACAAAACTGATAATCCAATAGCAAAAAAAAAAAAAAAAAAAAAAAAAAAAAAAAAAAAAAAAAAAAAAAAAA
>JARVGP010000970.1:6824-27168 GCA_029876185.1 Mansonella ozzardi | reverse complement strand
AATAATAATAATAATAATAATAATAATAATAATAATAATAATAATAATAACAACAATAATAATAATAATAATAATAATAATAGCTATAGCGAAAGGGATGTAAATAATTATATTGTGGTGAAGAAAGGAAGATAAAATGAATTTATTTCATTTCTTTCACAAAGCTTATGCCAATCATCAACACCTTCATTATCATTATCATTATCATCATCATCATCAGCAAAAGAGAGAGAAAACTTTAAGCATCTCTTATTCTTTTCCTATCTTTTCAATCCCAAAAAGTATATACATATTTGGAATAATGGCAAGCTCAAATTGCTTCAAATTGATTGCATATCTCCCGGGACCCGTTTCTTCTTCCCTCTCATACCTCCCAAAAGCAAAACTCATTCATCTATATTCCTATAAGTGCATATATGGAGATGTATTTCGATGAATGTAATTTCTATCATCTTTATATCGTTACATTTCTTTTTCTCTCTCTCCCTCTCTCTCTCTCTATCTCTTCATTTTTATTTCTCATTAAAATTAAATATTTCAATATCGATATTTTATATATGTTTATATTACATAAACATACCATGTCTGTATACATACAGAACTATATGAACACATGTACACACATTTTCACACATATACACATATGCATATGTACATATTAAAAGTCCACCGTATCCTTTTCATCAAAAGAAACTCATTTTTGTACTTTGAAATCTGAAAATTTGATAAAAAAAAAATAACTTTCATTAAGTACTTTTTTCTTCTTTCCTCTTTACTCTTATTACTTTTTTTTAAAAAAAAATTGTAAAACAAATACGATAAAAACGTTTGATAAAAAAAAGCAAAGATAGAAAAACTGAAAGAAAAAAGTTTAAGCTAAGAAGAGGAAAAGATTGAATAAAATAGTATACAGATATATGTTGCTAAAGATAGCAAAAGATAAAAAATTAAATAAAAGAATATACAAATGGGAAAAAAAAGATAAATATAATAATAAAGAAAGAAATAATTCTTATTTTAATTTCTTTCAACATTTCAAATTACTATTTATTTAATTAATAAAAATAGCTAAGTGATTATTTGGAATACTTCAATAATCATTTATTTATTAAAAAAGCATTATATATACTGCGATAATATTAAGAATATTAGCTGAAATAATTTGTAATTTCAATTCCAAATTTTTTCCCAGCTTTTTCTTTTTTATTAAAATTTGCTCATTCAATTTATCAATAGGATATTAAAAACTCGTTCAGTGTTATTTATCAAATTTGTAAGGTCAATGAGTGTATTCAAATTTTGAATAAACAAAAAGTAACCAAACGGTAACAGTGATAAAACTAACCAAAATAATGAAAAACAAAGATAGCTAATTACTTTTGAAATTCACCGCTCAAATAACATTTCCAATGCACATGCGTTAATTTGAGCCTATCAAAAGATTAATCTTCCATTGAATTCCAGAATGTTAAATCGCTATTAATAAAATTGCTATTCAAGAAATAAAAAATGATAATGGTTTTCTGAGGACCGGAAGGAAAGTGTGCCAAGGAAGTGCAGTTTGAAAATTCGACTTGTTTGATTTATTTAAACATAATCCGCTCGAGATTAATGCATATCCTAACGAAAAGTTCAAAATCTTTCAATGAGAAAGAAATAAATGAATGAAATCGTTGAAATATCATTTAAAAATTTCTTTCCTTTAAGAAAATAAAGAAAAATTTGTTGCTATAAATTTAAGTTTTAAAAAAAATAATTAAGCATGTTTTTTTTATTTCATTTTCATTAATTTTACAAAAAATTCAATTATTGAAAGATTTTTAAGAGAAGGCAACAAATGATACTGTAGATTTGGGAAGATTTATTGCAAAATGATTCTGTACTTTTACAGCGGAATTTTCGTGCATCAATAATAAATTTAAAAACTTGACAAATTTTCAGAAAAAAAAAAATTTGTTACATTCATAAATGAAGAATGAAATAATTATAGTTTCAACAGGTAAATTTACAAAGTCGAAGGAGGGAATAATTACATACATTTAAAATTTACGTAAATATTGTAATAACTGTTTGTAAACATAGTAACTAGACGATCAAAGTGAAAATATGCGAAAATAAAATTTGCTCGAATTTTAAAAAATATAATTTACCTTTAAAATTTATAAGAAATTATATTTTCGTACTTTCTTATTATGATTTTTACAAGTGTTACAAATTATATTTCCGTACTTTCTTATTTTATTATCAGTTTTTTTTACAAGTGTAGTTAAATAAATAATTATTACAATTATTTATGATAACAATTATAAATTTTAATTAAAAAGTAATTTTACTACTAAATTTGCAACCAATTGGCATTCATTGATTATTTCAAATTGAAATTTTGAAAAATGAGAATTTCAAGAAAAAATTGAAATCTTACATTTTCTTATTATTTCATAGTATTCTTTCTGCTACTGCTATATTACAACAGTCCATTGTTATCCAATTGCACTGCGGAGTATGCCGCTGTAAAAAATTTCTATTCGATCAAATTTTTCCTTTCCAAATTAAAATTTTATAAAAGAAAACCTACAGGGAAATTTTTCACTTTTTAAAAGCAAAGAAAAAAAGATGAAAAAAAGAAAATACAGAGAAAGAAAGGAAGAATTGAGAAATTTGTTGAACCAATAAAATTTGCCGAAAGAAATAATAATTTGTAATGATGATATATGATTATGCAGCAGTGAATGTTGCGCTGTTGGCTGGCGTTATTGTCCATCATCTTCCAATTGGCCACAATTATTTAATAGTACAGTAATGATGAAAGTTTTTAAATTTAGCAAAAAAACAAAACAAAACAAATTTGCTAATTTAATGAATGTTTACAAATAAACAATCCTTTAGTTTTTGTTTACTCAAATTTACATATAAAATTTAGCATAGAAAAAAATAAAAATTAAAATTAAAAAAAATCAATTAAAGTATGCATACGTTCATTGGTGCCAGCGTTGGAATCAACGTTTTTTTTAGCGATGTTTTATTCCTTCAACTGATCTATCAGTTGACCTCAATTTTTTCGTTATCGAAAGATGAAAAAACTCAATTATTTAAAAAAAAAAAGTTAATTTAATGAAAAAATGAGCAAAAAAAAAATCAAAAAAAATTAAATACTGCTAAGAAACAAAAAGTACAAATAGGAAAATGAAAAAATTTTAAAAATAGACTACCAAAAGTGATTCAATTAATATAATAATTAGATAAATTTCTATTATTTCTATGAATTAAAAAAAAAGCAAATTTTGTCACCTATATTGTGTTCACAAACAACTTGCTCAAGTACACGAGACATTGAGAACAAGCGTTTTTTGAATTCTCTTTTTAAAAACAAAAAAAGAGCAATGAAATTTCAACAAACATTGTTTCACTGCAAAGAAAACAAAGTTTTTAAAAAATAATTCAGTAAACAAAACTGAGAAAAGAAAAAAAAAAATTTATAAATTTTTTAGTTAATATTATTCTCGATAAAAATAGGAAAAAGAATTATCATCAATTAAAGATTATCTCTGCTCAGAAGAAAATGATTTGCAAGACACAATAATTATGGTTTTTGAAATTTTCTGGAAGTAAGGCATTCATTCATTCATTCATTCATTCATTCTATTTATTTCTATAATAATACTTCTTACAATGAAGCGAAATTATAAATACTAAATTTTTTTTCAAAAAAAAATTTAAAAACGAAATTGTGCGAAAATTGTTGAAGTAATAATAATAAATTATAGGCAATTATGGTGTGAAGATTTGAAAAAAAAGACAAAATTTTGTTATAATTTAACATCTTTCAACTGAATGTTTGTTACCAAGTAATAATTACACATCCTTCACTCTGTAATTAATAATAATAATTATTTAATTTTTCTACAATAACAACAATAATGATAATTATAATTGCAATTAATAACAATTATTTTAACAGTGATAATAATATAATAACAATAATGTCGAGTGATATAATTTTACCACGAGCACAAGATGATATTTATAAAATGTTTAAATTTATAGATATAAGAAATTGTATAATTGTAATTCAATACTAAAATAATCAAATAATGAATCTGTAATCTGAAGAATATTATTAGTCCAACAGTCGATCAGCTTTGCGCCAATTTTTTTTTCTTTTTTGAAAAATTGAAATTATTATAATATTTCAGTGAATAGTTGAAAGAATTGATGAATTTTAATGAAAGAAGAAAGCAATCTTTTTCAGATAAAAATGGACCGACAATATTTAAATAAATGCATTCTATTCTGAAAAGAAGCTCTTCTCGAATAAATAAATATAGACTTGCTTTTTTTTTTTCATTTTCAAATGGATACTTTTCCATTTTCCGTTTCCTTCCATTACAAATAGTATCTTCAGTTTGATATAATTATAAATAACCACAACTGATTTCTTATCATCATTATTACAAGCAAGTTATCATTTCAATTCGTTTCTTATCACCGTTATCAGCAAGCAACGTTATCACTTCAATTCATTTCTTATCATTTATCTATTCCGCTCCAATGATAATTTATATTAATCAAATATTTAGAGAGTTTAACATCATTTAAAAATGAATGCAAATGAGAATGTGATATGGATTTGTAAAACTTTTTATTTAAATTTCAGTTTGTTCAAATCTTTACCATAGTATTTTGTCTAAAAAGATTTGTGTAAAGGAAAGATTTTTAGGGATGATAGATATAAATATTGTTCAATATGATCAAATTCACCATTACATGCAAACATTCAAAATGGTGTCACAATTGAACATATGTCATTTCTAATGACTTCATTCAATTTATTAATCAATATAATCACAAATTAGCAACACATAGTAATTTATAGAGCTAGAAGCTGACATACGATAATCATCATTTTAATTATTGATTGAATTTAATCGGTTTTTGCCTGCTAAGAATTTGGATTGCAATTGAAAAATTAGTGATTAAAGCTATGTCTAATATTGTCGCGTAATTAATTTTTTCCTTTTAATCAAAACACATCGACAGATAGATGATTGGAAGAGAGAGTAAAAGACAGAAATTTGAGAAATTTCATTAGATGATAACTCATTGAAATACTATAAGCCTGATTGCTGAAAGAAGAAGACGCTGAGGATTTTAAACTGGAAATAGCGAATTATAATAAAGTCATTTGATTAATTCTTATTTAATTTTTTATCGGAAATTTAAAATTGATCAAAGATTAAACTCGGTCTTTATTATGCTTCACTGGTAAAAAAAAAATTCCATTATAAATCAAATGACTTATTCGTTCAAGTGATGATCAACTTTGCATCAATTTTTATAAGTTTATTTCAAGTTGAATTATTGACTAAAAATAATAAAACTACTCATTAATTTAAAAACAATTGTCAGTCAAGCAAATTTTCTTATTAACTTCTGAAGAAGTAAATTATTTCTTTCAAATTAAAAAAATAATTTCTGTTGTGCAACTTAAACTGATATTTGTTTTGATTACATCAATTGACAAGACATGAGACATTGTGCAAAAACATTTTTGATATATCGGAAAAAATTCTGACAAAAAAAAACGGAAAAAAGGCAATTGTGTGGCATTTAAAAATCACTGAACTATAATTTGCTAAATTTCGCATACATGAATTAGTTAACTTTTAAAAATTTACAACAAAGATTGACCTATTTTTGCTTTTTTTTTTCAGTCAAGTGATCGAATGAATGAAAATCGATAGGTGTGTATTGGAGAATGGATTAACTATAGTAACAATATGTAAAGAGAATAGTTATTAATAATAAGTGATTATAATGATAATAGATGCGAAGGATAATGTTAAGAGGACATTAACAATGATATACTGATAGTAATAATGAATCATTCATTCATTCAAATAAAATGATGGTGATGATGATGATGATGATGTTGGTGACGATGATGATGATGATGACGGTGATGGTAATGGTGATGGTGATGATGGTGATGGTGATAACGATATTGTAATGATATTTCCTTGTTATTTTTCTCATGTGATTGAAAAACTATACAATATATATGTATATGAACCAACACTCTTCCTGTGGCTCGAGACAGGCGCCAATTATCAATGAAAAAAATTCTGTTCGGGCCGGGCTTTCCTGCTTGTTTCCTTACAAATCATTGATTATTCATCATTACGGGAAGCTGAGAAAAGCTATTTATTTTATTATGTATGCTAAACTTCTAGCTAATGTCATAAATTATTTGAAATAATTTAACATTTTTATCTATCAAAGTATTCAACAGTTGTCTACTGTATCAATCCATATGTCTACTGTATCAGTTTACATGTCTACTGTATCTACTAAATTTAAATACATGCGTTATTGAATAAAATGCCTCAAAACTATTTAACTTTTGTCGACTACACTTTTTCAAAAGAAGAAGCCCAATTTACTTCTTGCCAATATCGTAAATTATTTGAAATAATTTAATATTTTATCTATCAAAATATTCAACAGTTGTCTATTGTATCAATACACATGTCTACTGTGTCTACTGAATTAAGCATATGCATTCTTGAATAAATGCCTCAAAACTATTTAAGTTTTGTCAATTAAACTTTTTTATAAGAAGAAGTCTAATTTCCTGTCAATTATTTCTTTGTTGTGCTTCTCTTTATAATCATACGACTATGCCTCAAAACTATTTAACGAAGTAAATAATTGTGATAAATAGACGCCTTCGTAATGTAATCCTAAAAACATCTAGATTAGTTAATCTTGTTTTCCACTCTTTTGCATAACAAATTAATCTTTTTTGGTGGAAATTTGTTAAAATGAAATAGTTTTTCGAGTTTATGAAATCTTATTCAGATTAATTTATATCTTTAGTTTTTGCTGAACAATTTTTTTCTCCTTAAATGTTAAATGACAAGGTCATTTCGATGGTTTCGTGATAATGACCATTTCAAATTCTTTTAATTAATCACTGTTATGAAGAATTTTTTTTCGAAAATATAATGATATAAGTTTCAAATTAGAAATAAAATAACAGTATCAGATATGTAATTGTATAAAAAAGTTGAGTGCAAAATGCATGGTGCATCAAATTTAATGCTGCGAAATGATTCCTCAAACTTTGTAATTTAATTACAACAATTCAAATTTTCAAAATTTAATTCAAATCAAAAATTGATGATCATTTAAAATTTAATTTGGATAATTTGAATTTAAAAAAGAAAGATGGGAAATTTATATCACAAATTTCATGAATTGTTGTGTAATAATAAACAATTTTAGATTTAGAAAATATTGTTAGTTTTAAGGAATGCAAAATCAAATTTGTCATAGTTTATTTTAACCATATCTTCTCCTCTCGTCCACTCTCTCACTCATAGATTTTTTCTCTGTCCAGTTTCGATTTATTTATTTATGTATTTGTCTGCTTTGCTTATAAATGATCAAGGTGACAGATACGGGAAGAATGAAGAAAAAAAACGACGCAGAAACATTCATTGTCATCAATGGAGAAAGATAGATGGATGGATAGATGGATGGATATTCCGCCCTGCTCCTTTTTATCATATGATATTTGGTGACCAAATAATGATTATAATAATCAAAATAAATAAAAAAAAAAAAAACAGAAAAGGGTACGGAGACAGGGCGGGTCGTAGCGTAGAGAGAAATAGAAGAAGATGACTGGAAATAATGAAAAAAAAAAGGGGACAAATTTCACATTATAACGACAAAAATGTTAATGATCGAAAATGACAGCCTTTTCCTCCCTTCTTTTGCTAATCTCAAAAATAAATTAAATGACAATATGCTGCACTCATACCCAATTCTTATCCTATCTCTCTCTATTCAACTTACAACAATAACCGCAAAAAAAAAAAAACCGATTTTTAACTTATCGATGTATAAATATAATATCATATATTATACGTTTTTGCCTATGTTATAAGTTGCCTATAAGTATGCTAGTATTCCCTAAAAAGCCTATAAACATGCCAGTATGTGTTATGTATACGGTTTATTTCATCAGCAATTTTTTTATTATTCAAATTTCAAATTTCAAACATTAATTTTTATCTTAAAATTTTATCAATTTCATCAAAATTTCATCATTTCTAACATTTCGAAATTAATTTTTGTAAATTGTTTAGTTTTGTAGAAGAAATTTTCCGCATATAAGCAAATTTTCAATAGAAAAAAAAGGAAAACGAGAAAAGGTATAGTATGGATGAAAAAAAGTATAACATGTATAATATGTATAGTACGGTAAGGCATGGATAAGTATAATGTAATATAGATAAGTGTGGTACAGTATGAATAAAAATAAATGGAAAGTACAGTATGGATAATAAAAAAATTTACGGAAAGAAATTATAAAGCATAAATATTATGATTGTTTTTTTCCCTTTTATAATTAAGGAAAAGTATGTAACAAATATGTAAATTGACGTTAATTACGTTAATTACAGAATTACTTTTACAAATTCTAATCTTTCATTAAAATTCTCACATTCTTTGAGTGTTACAATAACCAATAATTAGTGACAGAAATAAAGCATGGAAGTATGGAAATAATCTTTTCATCTTATTTACACCATAATTTTTTCTTTCTCATATTTAATTCATTTGTTCAACAAGTATTTACTGCACAATTAACATCCATGAATATTTACTGTTCATTCATCTATCCATCTGTCTAACATTTTTACCACACTCTTTTCCACATTGCTTTTTGATGCTCAAATAATTAAATATGTTGAAAAGATAAGGATAATTGATCGATCCGAAGCTTCTTCTCAATCAAACATAACTCATTTAGTGTGCTAATTCATGAAGCTACCAGCTGTGTTTTATATTACAATTACTAATTGCTCTAAATGCTTATACGATCAGAGAGAATGTGCCGCTTTTTGATCGAAACCGATGAAATTATTGCAAACTTCACTTTATATCTCTCATAAAATTTTTGCAATTTATTACAATTTCAATTTATTGCCTTAAAATATCTCTCTTCATTTTTTTTTTTATTTTAAAAGCAAATTTGTCGGCGCTAACAAAGAAAATTATTATTACAATTAAATTTTCTTTCAGTTATATAACAATTAGACAAACATTTAAGCTATTTATCATCCAAGCTATTCTTCTCTCTCTCTCTCTGTCTCTCTCTCTTTAAGCATGGTTTATTTGTTCGCTTTTTTTTTTTTTTGAGATATCCGCTTCATTTTTGTGTAAATTTTTGCTAAATGCTATTGAAAGAATAAAAGGAAGAGCAGGAATGATGAGAGAGAGACCATTAAATCAGAATTTTCTTCATTATCATCATCAAGGGGAAAATGTCGAAATTGACAGTGTTTTAGTAAGCAGCTGCATGCAACCCCAAAAAGATCTTTCCTGAAAAGAAAAAAAAACAAACAGAAAAAAAAATTGAAGAAGAAAAGACCGTACCGCTTAATGTAAATGTAATACAGCAAAGGATATTTTGATTTTTTTAAAAAGAACAAAAAGAAACGTAAGAAGATATCGTTGCAAAAGATGAATGAATTGAATTAAGCAAAGAAACAAATAGGGATAATATAGTGATAATATAGTGATTATTTATTTGTTTAAAATTAAAGTAATAACAGTAATAAAGTCATTACGTATGACATACGTAAAGTTATTGAATATAATACTGCTGTGCGTAAAGTAAATAAATAAAGTAAAGTAAATAAAGTAAATGATTGTATAGGATGAAATGTTAATTAACAAAAAGTGAAGCTTTTTTTTTTAAGTTATAATTGTATTTTTCAGTAAAGTTTTAAATCTAAGTTCTGAATTTAAATTTTAGTTTTTGTTTTAAATTTTTTTTAAGCTTAAGTTTTAATTTTAAAATATTTCTGTAGAATTTTTGCAAAGTTCAGTTTTTTCCTCTCATCAAATTATTTTTAATTTAGGATGAAAATGATGTTGAAACATTTTCGGTGACAAATTCACCGTTACAATAATTAATATTACTGCGCATTTTTTTTTTCATCTATACAATATCGCAACTTTCTTCTCATTTTTTTTTTTTTGAAATTTGTTCAAATTAAAATATTATGAATTTATATTATAATTGTTTTGATGCAAAAAAAAAATACTATTAAACGAATGCGGTATAACAAAAATCAATCATGGCTTTTTTTTTTCTAGAAACTTTGTCAGAAAAAAATTGAAAATGAATTGCAAGTCCAGTGTCAACAAGTGAACTATGAATTTTTTCAGGTCAAGTGTCAGCAAGCAAAACTAATCAATCTATATTTTGTTCAGAAAGTTCAATTCAATTTTCTTTTGAGTTTATGATGACAAATATTTGAACCTGCATAACGGTGTCCTATCCAAAATCACTAAGAGTTCGATGGATTCAGCATTTTTAACAAGGTTGCAAAGTATCCTCACTTTTAAGCATACTAGAAAATATACATCGAAAATGAACAGATAATCCTGATGATTCTGAAATTTTCTCCGAACAAACTGACTGAATTAATAAATACCTTATTTTTAATCCTACTGTAAATCATATTTTTGCCTAATACGACCAACTGCTGCTCAATCATCTATCATCTAATGAGTTATTAAAATGATTTATTGGCATAACCTTGATACGTTGATAATATCAGTTTGAGAAATATGCACATTTCGAAAGTTTAATTTCAAAATGGAAAAAAGCAGTGGAAAAAATTTCTTAGAAAAATTGACGATTTTAAAAGTTAAATTTACAAATCCTAATAATACCAAGAGGAAATAAATTTTTATAAAACGCAATTTTGAAATGTTTAAAATAGAAGGTGGAATAGAAAGATCATGTATTTAACAATAGGGAAATGGTTGGTAATCATTCTTGCGATGAAATGGCAAACGGAAAAAGAGAAGGACTGATGATAATAATACGGATTCCAATTAATCATTAGTTATCAGTAAGTAATTCAAGAAAAGATATTTAGAAAAATGTAAACAAAAAAAAGAAAAATTATGACCGCAATTTCCACATTTTTTTTTCTCCGATATTCTTTGAAAAAACGAAAACTTTCGTGTAAATTTGATGAATTTCGATTTTATTGCGTGCATTTTAAAATTTCGTCTCCAATGTGGAAAGAAGTTGAAAATAAATTGTCGCTGTGATTGGTGATGAATGCTGGTGGTAATTGTATTTTGAATATAAAATTAGTTCGTACTAAAATGGCTAATTCAAAAATTTTTTTTGTTCAAAAAAGATTTATTTTTTGAATTTTTTTTTAATGCAATGCAAAAGAATTATTATTGCATTTAATAAATGTAATTAAGCATTTTTTTTTTAATTAAAATATTAAATTATTTTTTTAATTTTTAAAAATAAAAAAATGGAATCGTGAAAATGGTGCTGTGAAAATCATAAAAAGCTAATTCATTAAAACTTGTCATAATGTGATAACTGTTGATTAGAGATGTGACTATAAGGCAACTGTAATTTAGTACCAAAAAGTGTAAAAATTATCACAAGAAAATAGATTATGGTAGGCCATATTGTGATAATTGTTGATTAAAAATTACAACTACAAGGTAACTGTAATTTAATACAAAAAGTATGAAAATTATCAAAAGGAGCCAGATTATGATAATTGGCTCATTATAATTATCGTAAGTTTAAAGTTATCATATTGCAATAATTCGTTTTGTTGTTTATCAAGCATAATATAATATGAAATTTTCAATGCACATAAAGCCTTAAATGTAAGTTAATAGTGTGGTCAATGAAAGTGACCATAATGAGCTAACTATATGGCTCATGGCTCGTTAACAATATCGATCAAATGGCCAATGATTGGACTCTTTTAAGATTCTCTAATATCATTTGCTAAAAATTTTGTTATTTTAAGAGTTGAAAGAAAAAATTTGTAAAATATTCCAATAGATTGACTGTATGATTTGGCAATAAATATTTTTGAAGCGAAAAAAAAGCAAAGTGATTGGAGACAATAGGAAATGATGAGATTGATGATATATAATGTAACGAGAGAGTGTTAGAATTGTTAGAGAATCACGGTGCATAACAGTATTAGTGATTGAGAGTGCGATAATGAAGGGAGAGAGAGAGAGAGAGAGAGAGAGAAAGATGTGTTTAAATTGAAATATATGCATCGTTTCGTTTGGCTGCGCAGTTTTCAATTTGTCCAAATGATAAAAGGGTAAAAATGTTAGGTAAAATTTTCGAATTGATGTTTTAAAAAAAGTTTTGCAATAATTTCATTTAAATTTAATATTTAAATTGGAATTTTTGTGAGATTGAAAGAATTCAATGAATAAATTAAATTATAAAAGAACTTTTTTTTTTTACAAATAATAAAAATTCAAAATATGGCAATGATAATTGACTAGTAAAAATGTCCAACTTTTTAGTACTTTTTACAGTCACTTATGAAAAATATGAAATATTATTTTGTTTCCATTTTTTAGCAAGAATCGATGCAATTCTTATTTCTTTTACAATTAATTTGCAAATAAATTACTTTGACAAACATAACTCGAATATGCGCAATCAAAAGGCCAATGTGATTCAAATACAACAAAATTGGCCGTACAGAATTTTTGGAGGAAATATTATTTGGCTATTAGCCGAATAATCTATTCATATGTTAAAATAGCTCGAAACATCTGACAAAAATATAATATCCATGTATAGTAAAATCAAAATAATAAATATTAAAAAAGATACCTTAATCAACCAAATCGCATCATAAATATTTAATATTACGATCGCACTACTCCCTATAACAGGTATTTTTCTAGAATAGTACTATACGAAAAGTTTGGATTTCCAGATTTTTAGTCCAAGTTTTTAATCGATACGATTACACAAGTATCAATGCACAACTGTCTAGATGATACATTGGATGCATTCAGGATTATTCCTTAATCAACTAAATCGCATCATAAGTATTTAATATTACAGTCGTACTCTCTATAACAGGTATTTTTCTAGAATAGTCTACGGAATATTTTTGTGATTTAAGAAAGAAACAAGAAATTATTAGCAATCCAAATAAAAAAAAAACCATTAATAAAAATTAATATTGCATAATTAATAATCTGATAAATGATATTATGGCTGAATAACTTTAACATGTATATTGAAACAATAGTAAAATTTTTTGAAAAATAAAAAAAAAATGTGATCACAAACATTATACACAACAGCAATTAATATGATAGATATTTAAGTTGAAAATAGGTTTAAGAGAATTCCCATCTCATTAACTATTAATCATCAATCAAATGACAGCTTACAATACGGCGACAACTGTTTGACCGGTTTGCCGGCTACTTGAAGAAAAATGAGGGATAATGAAATTCAGCTTTTGCGCAACACTTCAAAAATGAGTTTAAGTAGATTTCAATGCAGGATAAGACAATTGACAATTTGCTCAATTGTTCATTTCCCTTTCTTCTAACAAAAATTTTGGTAATTTATAAATTATCATTGTTTGCTAAAAATGATCAATTCGTCAATTTCATCATTTTATTTTTTTGCAATTCTTTTTTTGCTTCTGAATAAATGCCAAAGGAAATTTTTCAAAAGTTTTTTTTTTTTTGTCAAATTTTTAAACATCTTTTTTTGCTTAATTCTAGTTTTCAACCATTCAAATTCAATTCAAATTCAAATTTAAATTTCGAGCAATTTGTTTTGTCAATTTGTCAAGAACACTGGTATCAGTCTGGCTAAGGTACAAAAAAGCATAAAAATCGCATGAAAAGAAGTCAGAAATAAAAGTTTGAAGCAAATATGCAATAGGCGTATTTTTTTTAACAATGATTATAGCATTAAATATGCCAACCTTTTCAGACTGTATCCATTTAAATATGCAAATCATTTAAAAATCTCATATGATAAGCATTTAATTCAATTCCATTCAATTCGTTCTGATCCATCAATTTGGGCAAAATTTGTAAGTGAATTATGTATGTATGTATGAATGTATATATCTATGTGTATGTGTGTGTGTGTGTGTATGTGTGTGTGTGTGTGTGTGTGTGTGTGTGTGTTGTGTTTATGTGTGTGTGTATATATGTATGTGTGCAGTAAATAAAGCATCAAAAAAAAACCTTTTTATTCATCATCGAAATGAAATGACTATAGTTAGGCCACCTGGTGGGTAAGAAATGGGCCTGCCATGGTATACAAGCAAAAGTGGGAAAGGATTTGTAGCAAAGACGATGTGAAAGTTTTAAAAATTAAAAAATGCTTTATGTTAAAAGTCAAATGCTTCACATGAAATTGTTATGTGTTGCATTCCATTATGTTTCAAATTATGACAAAATTTCGGAATTTTCCAAAATTTGCAAAATTTAATCACAAATTATTTTCAGTCATATTCATCACAAAGTTTGAAAAAATAAACAATTCAAAATTTGATTGAAATTGAAGCATTTTTTGTTTGGAGAGAAATAATGTAACGTTTAGCAAGTGAAGTTATATGAAGAATTTGAATTTATGAATTTATGCTGTTAAGATGAAATTGAAGAAGAAATTAGTAAAATGATATGTAATTAGGAAAAATGAAAAAAATTAAGAAAAAATTAATTAAAAAAAATTAGGAAAAAATTAGATAAACAACAAACTAATTTCATATTTCTTAAATTTAAAAAAAGAAATAAATATGCAAAAGACAAATTAAATTAGAGTCTCGATTAATTAATATTAATTATTAGTTAAAAAAGTTAAATGAAACTATTACAATCATTGATAATCGCATCAATCAGTATCTGATACGAACAATAACCATCATTAACAATAGACCTGCAATGACTATATATTACTACCATCATTCCATTAGGTATATAATTACTAGTAATAATAATTGCATTAGTAGATTGATAGTAATTAGCGAGTAAGAATAGTGATAATGTGAAAGCTTCGATCGAGTTCAATTCAATTTCTAATGAATAAATATATTTTAGTACATCTTTTAATTAACTTATTCCGATATATTTCTACATAACTCATTGCTCTTTCATATTTACTTAATATCAAAGTGATGCTAACTTATTAATTATCATTAAAAGAATAATTATTCAATTAAAGCTCTTAATTTCTCATTATCTTCCATTCATAATTGCACTCTCTTGACTTCTCTGTTTTTTCCCACTTTGTTTTTGTAAATTTTGTCCTCCTAAAAGTATTTCTGTCATTTGTTTCTCATAATAATAAATTTACCCGCTTTTTTTCTCTATCATTAAAGAAATGACCATTGATCATGCAGAGAAAGTAAAAGTTACACCAATTGGATGGAAAATAGCTTGACCTAATTGTTTAATTCACCATGGTTGTATACACGGAATGAATACCTGATATTTGATCGGATTAACTTTTTTTGTCTACGGATATTTTAATTAAATGTAGTCTTCTTTTTTTCTTTACAGACAAAAACAGCAATAAATAATGAACATTTTTAATTAACCCAATTTGTTGCCCCTGATAATGACCGATAAGATCGAAATTCAATTTTAAGTTTAACAAATGGTGCCAAATATAAAAATTTCATCAATGAAATCAACAAACACTAAGGAACTCATTCTACTATTAGTGTCGATGTTAATATATTTCATTAATGCACTTATTTCATTTGCTAAATGGTAATCAATTTAGGCTACAAGAATATCTCGCTGAAGTACCAAAATAATGCTACCGTCATTCTTATGAATAATTTGTCATAAATATTGTTTAAAATTTGTTCATTTTGCGCTAAGCTGATGTTATCATAGTTTTTTCATTGCAGTATTATTATATTACTTACAGCAATTTCTGTCCTTTCGTTAACTTTTACAGAATTAATGTGTAATTTAACAATAATCAATATAGTTGGAAGGTAGAACAAAAAGGAAAAGGAAGAGAATATGAAAAATAAAGAGAAATAAGAAATGAAATAATTTGAGGGAGCAAAGAAGGAAATGTAATAAATTGAATAGTTTTAAAAAAAAAAGCTTCAAAAGAAAACAATTTTTTTTATGAGTTCAATGTGAAATTGCTAAAAAAAAATGTTATTCGTCTGGCAGAAAAAAATTGGAACGCAACAATTGGCATTTAACAAAATGAAAATAATTTGTGCGCATTTAAAAAGATGGAAGGAAAAAAATCGTAACTTTCGGAATTATTTGTTCGTTATCAGAAAATGTAATAAAATTTTTTATGGGCAATTGAAATTGCATAATGTTAGTTAGTTTCCCAAAATATCAAATTTTAAAATATCTTAAAATTACAGTCTGAAGGATTATTGGATGATGGAAGATGAGAGAAAGGCAAAAATTGAATTACGGTAGCAATTATTCCGGTTTTTGTTTTTTTCTCATATTTTTTTTTTTTTGCTTATCAATTTATTGCATTAATTGATTTAATAAAAAATAAAAATACTAATTGCCTGTGTATAGATATATGTTGATATTATTTCCAGATTTGATATAATTTCCAGATTTTGTTCAACTTATTGAATTGTTGCAAATTTACGTTGCTGCTGCGCAGCAGAAATGATTCAATTGATCAGCAAATTGTTTGCAGTATAGTGAATACTGGCAGTAAAATATTAAAATATGAGTTAAAATAATGAATAAAAGAATAGCAGCAATTGCATTACGGTTACCGTAAAATATGAAACAAGTGTTATTATGATTTATGGATACTGATATCGTATCTATCATGTGGTATCGTATGGTGTTACATGTAGTGTCGTATCATATCAATCTGACATTTTTCTTCTTAAAGCAACGTTGAATAGGAGGTCGAATAGAAACGATTGATGATGATAAGCAAATTTATTGAAAGATAACAAATTTAACTGAGCAAGCTATTAAAGGAAGAAAAAAACTCTAAAAAAGATATTGAAAAACAGACAAAAATTTTTCTTCTCTTCCACAATGAATTTTCAATTAAGGATAAATTTGGATGAAGTTGCTAAAATCGATCAGACGGTGCTGTAACTATATTTATATTTCAGCAACTTTCTTGGCTCATTTTTACCATTAGTCTTGGGATGAATGGTAAGTCACACACGAATAAGAGAGAGTAGCTTACATTATTAGAATCGATCAATTTAATGAAATTGCACCAGTCTAATTGCTAAGCTCGAAACATCTTTTGAAATAATTGTAATAAAATAAAATAATTTTATTAATTATTATCTTTCAAAATAAAAATCTTTTTGTAAAAATATTTCTTTATTTAAGTAACAAAAGAGCAAAGAAAAAGAAATTGAAATTCGTTACAATCTTGTCAAAGTATTAAAATAAATGAATTTTGGTTGATAAAATTTTAAAACATATGGAAATTTTATGAAATAAAATGAAAAGAGTGAAAGAAAAAATGACGATGTGGCAGTATTACAGAATAGAAATCAAATATGCATAATGATAATGGAAATAACAACCAGCTATGACTATCAGTTTCATTTATCACTGCATCTGGAAGTTTAGTACTGGTAAAGGAAAAAACAATGAATAAGTGTACACGAAAAATAAACTTAAATTATTCAAAATGTTTCTAGTTATGTTACTTAAACAAGAAATCTTTTAGTTGATTTATTTATTGTATCCTACTAACATTTTCTAGTAAAATTTTAATTTTTGAAAGTTTAAAATTTTTAAAAAAAAGTTATATAAGGCAATGTCATATAATCTAAAGTAAAACTTGTGGTAATTTTAGTGAATTTTGAGAAACAATTTAGGTTTTCAACAACAAATTAGTCTTATTTGTTAAAATGATGGAAAAAAAAATGTGGCATTACATGATGAAGCTACAACAACGCAATGTTATGTGTGTGTGTGTGTTTGTTGGTACGATGTTGTCTAGGGCCATTAATAATATTTATCAGCCATAGGCCAAACCCTTTATGGAACAGCTGTGAGAGATGTTTTGTGGACTGTGGAGTGATAAATGTATTATCGTGAAGTTATTGAAAACAAGCAATAAATATCGGGTGAATTTATTGAAAGAGAAAATTGCTTAGATCATTACTACCTCTATTTCTACCACTGTTACCACTATACTATTACTAATTCTACTACGGCTTTCTACTCTACTGCTAATACTGAACAAACTGAGCTGATATCATGATTAATGATTCGCAAGTCGTGTTAATAATTCATCGAATTGATGTCGGATGATATATCTCTTGCTAGTATCATATATTTTTCCCACTAATTCTTCCCACTAACATATAATTTCAAAACATGATGCTAGTTAATAAGACAAGAATGGAAAAGATAATTATAAATGATAAAACACTGATA
Source organism: Mansonella ozzardi (assembly GCA_029876185.1). Classification (NCBI taxonomy): domain Eukaryota; kingdom Metazoa; phylum Nematoda; class Chromadorea; order Rhabditida; family Onchocercidae; genus Mansonella; species Mansonella ozzardi. Next base: position 8,892 of record JARVGP010000970.1, on the reverse strand, counting down.
TCGATGAGCAAAAATAACTTATCGCTTCACTTCTTGTTGTAAACTATATAAAACTATGTAAATACTTGTCGTTGCAAATTCCAATTATTATCTAATCAATAGGATATTAATAATGACATTAATAATAATTGCAAATTATAATACTATTAATAATGATGATAGTAAATGATAATAATGCTATTAGTGATGGTGATAATAAATGATAATAATAATTTTACCGCAATAACTATTTTCTTTCAAGCAATATTTTCATTAGAACTAAGTGTGAGTTTTTTCTTCATATTATATCTAATTCATTTTCAGAAAAAAAAAAAGAAAAGTAAAATTGGCTTGAGTAAATGGTTTGAAAAAATTTGAGATTCGAGTAAATTTATGGAATTAAATTTCGACTAAATTAACTAGTCGTATGTGCTTTTGATAAGTTCATGAAATGAGTTTTGCATAGCATATATCCTATAATTATGGAAATTAATTTCACCTTATGAAAATTTAGAAAGGCAAGCAAGGAGGAACAGATGTGAATTTTTTTAAAAGCCAAATAAAAAAGTAACCTGTTATCAAAATAGTGATTTTGATACTGTAGCCTCATTATGATTACCTTTTTTTCCCTCTTTCTCTGTTCTTCTCTCTCCCTCTTTCTCCCTCTCTTATTCCTACCTAATTTTTTTTTGTATGAAGAATTTGAGTGAAAGATGAAATGTAATTTAAGGAATATAATATTTTAGAAAAACATGCGATGTTAGAATGATTTATAAATTCATTTCAAATATTTAGGTAAAGATTTGAACAGAATGTTTTTCTCGTTCAACAAAATATTATTACTATTATTGCTTTCAGTCAAGAATTACTGTAGCGAGAATTAGTAATTGTGATTCAATGAGTAAATAAATCATCATCATTATCATTGTCATTTTCTCTTGAAAAAGATGAAAAAAAGATACCGAAAAGTTTTGAAAGAGCGGCAAAAAAAAAAAAATAAGTAAATTTAAACATTGGAAAAAAAATTATCGTTCGAAGGATAATAAATTTTTATGAGTAAAGAAAAGATGAATTAAAAAATTTCGGAGTTTTTGTTGATTTGTTCAATGTATTTCTAACTAATCATTTCATCTCATCACATATCATTGTGCCGGTCCGTTTCGCTGTCCATTCCCCTGTCCATTCCTCCGTCCATTCCCCTGTCCATTCTCTGTCCACATCCATATCTATCTGCCCGTTAAGAAAAAGAATTTTTTTTTCACTTCAAGCATAAAAATGATTGGAAATAGTTGAAAATGATTAGAAAGGCAATAAAAACGTAAAATTTACGCTCATTGTTTGCAAGTTATTGGTCTTAAATTTGTTTGAAAAAAATTTTTTTTCCTATGTCACAATGAATATACATTTAAAAAAAGAAGGAATGAGAGAGAGAAAGATAAGGAGAGAAAGAGGGAGAGAAGAGTGAGAGAGAAAAGTGAAGAAGAAAAAGAAATTTTTGATATATGAAACAGCTGAAATGAATTTAAAATAAAAAAAAATTTTGGACCAAAAAAAAAATTAACAAAATTTGTTTTTTTTTTCAACTAAGACTAAATTTAAGTCTTAACATTTATTCTTAGTTTGGAAATTTTGTTCCAAAATACATTTTATTCATTTTATATATTTTTGTTTGAAATATATTAAATGAAGAATTAATGAATTAATAGTACTGATTTATTAAAATTTCATGTCCAGAATCAGTTGAAAATTCGAACGAAAAGTTAATTTTAATCTTCAAAGAAATGGACAGACGACGAATAATATTTAATTGAATATTGAACAGATAAGACGATTGTACAGACATAATTCATTTCTACTCTTTTACCCAAAAACTCCATCTTGTTCAAATTCAGGTATCATTGTCACCTTCACTAAAATTTATTGAGCCACATTAAAGTGTGCAAAACATCAAGGTGTATGTGTGCGTGTGTGTGTGTGTGTGTGTGTGTGTGTGTGTGTGTGTGTATGAATGTGTGTATATATAATATTATATGTTATATTGTGTGTGTGTGTGTCTAAATATTTAGCGATATATTATATATCGGAAGAC
>JARVGP010000969.1:0-24892 GCA_029876185.1 Mansonella ozzardi | reverse complement strand
ACAGAAATCGAAAATTAAAGATCAATATTCTCTGTTATATCAAGGAAAATTTTCTTTTTGAGCAAAAAGATAACTAAAAATTAGATTTGACAACTATTATAAGGAATTTCGAAACAGTTACTGTTAAAGAAATTCCAAAATTTCATTCATATAAATTGATTTTATTCTTAACTTTGTCCCATGATAAGCCAGAGATAATTATATTCTTTAAGATGTCAATCATATATCCATATATATATATATAGTTACTTAATAGTTACTGATTGATGATTTCAAGACAAATTAACAAGACTGAAAAACTTATTCTTGCGGAATTTTATTAAATATCTGAAACCAGATTAGAAATATCGAGATCAACAAATATAATGAAATAACAGTTATTACCAATTTCATTATCGGTCATTATTATCACTATTATTAGTGTTAGCGTTCTCGGTACCAGTTGATAACAACTCAAACAACATATCAATTAAATAAATCTGTCCTAGGAATTGACATTACGGTCTTATGCAGGAGTACTCAGCAGAAGCACGCACCTTCCCACATGGTGCAATTAACACAAATGGGCATTCTGATTGGTTAAAATTACAAAAGTATGATATCAAAAACTTAGAAAAGTGACTGTAATTTACGGCTACCATCTAGTAATACTGCATTTCTAATTTCTTACATCAACAAAATTTTCTAAAAGTTTCCTTTGTATTGGTGTTAAGTTGCAATGTTTAATGATACGATCCACCTCCAATTTCAAATTCTCTGACAATGAATACAGTGCCATAATTTGCAAGCAACGGCTTGCATTATACCAGTTACCTTCATTCAGCGCTTCTTCCATCAATAAATTCAAAATTTCATATCTCGGGGAACCTGAAATGAAAAATATTAAAATCTGTAAAATTTTAGAAAAATAAGTAAAAGCAAACAAGTAAGTGCACATACTTTCATTGCTAACTGTGGCAGCTTCACCTTGTTTCGCTTTTTCATCTAGCAACAAAGCTAGAAAGTTCCACGCTCGTTCTCTTTCATCCAGCTTCATCATCATCAATGACATATCTGCTATCTGTTATATACAAAAATGTCAGATTGTTCCCATTAAAAATAGAAGAATTCGCACCATTAATTAAATTAACGTTCTGATCGCTAGAAACATTTAAGCTCAAAAAGTAAGCTTAAAGTTAAATTGAGACTTAAACTGCTGAACTACAGTTTAAATCGTTCTTTAGCCATCGTCAAAAAGTAAAACTTGCAAAATCAGGCTCCAACTTCTTTTGAATCTTTTGCAAGTGCTGCACTTCCGAAAATCGGCTTATTTCCACAAAAATATCAACAATTTTGATAATTAAATCGCGCAGTTCTTCTCTCTCTTCCGCAGACATTTTCTAAAATATGTAAAACAAACAGATCCATTGTAAATAATTTGGTGACAAAAATAATATTTGCCATTATAATGAAACTATAATCCGGAAGTTGAAATCTGAAACATGCAATTTTCTCTGGAAATACAATGAATACCGAATTTTCGGAAGGTCGAAACTTCCAAACTACTCAATCAATGATCACAAGACAATCGCGACAAAATTTAGCTGCACAACTCAAACCAGTTAGAAAACTGCTAAGTATAATCCACAACCCATAGCAAGCCTTAACAAAAATATCACCTTTAAATCCATATTGAACAAGTAAAAGCGCAATTGTTGATTTAGATGCGGTCTTAAAATATGTCGGCTCGTAATAAAATCTTCAATCAATCGGCGAGAGAATAACCAGGGTATACTCTTTTCGGTCTAAATACAATTTCTAGATTCATTATATTTTGCATATAAGAAGGATCTTCACTATAAATTTCTTGCGAATCCCGATTACAACTTCAAAGAACCATTATCTGTTAGATGATAATCTGACAGTCAGATAAAAACTGAAAATCTGTAACAATTTTAATCAAAGTTAATCCTACCAAACCTGCAATCTCCGAAGCATAATCATTGCCAAGTTATTAGATAATGGAACAGCTCGTGGAACCAGTGACATATATTGCTTTTCAAGCTCTTGCAGAGATAACTGACTAATCACAATGCGAAGGTACAATCCATAAAATCTTGAACAACACAAATAATAAACAATTTAGAAATGCATTCGACTGATCAGGTAAAAATTCTCTTCTATAGAAAACGATCATCCGAAATATAAAGAATGCCGTCACGTTACTCGGCATTATTCAGCACTGCAGTTAGTGTTCTGGCAAAACTACCGAAAAGAAGCTAATCAATTATTTAGCTACTTTAATCAATTGATTTATTAGAATCTCAAGATGCAAAAAATACTTGAAGATGCTTGAAAAATTATATTTATGAATAAAACTTACTTCGCTTCTCCTAGAAAAGCTGGTAAACGAACATGATTATTTGGTGCACGATAGAGACTGAATATTCTTTCTGCAACCGCAATATTTTTTGTCTGGAATGCAAAATCCATCGCATTAACGAAGAAATCTTCATCACCTTTTTCCAACATTTCAATTGCTTCAGTCTTTTCAAGTTCGGCCAGAATATGTATTAGATGCGCTAAGGCGACAGACTGCAAAAAATATTGATCCGACATTTTTAAAAATTCAGGAAAACAAAAACATTATCATCAGCTCAGTATAACTCCAAATAATAAATAGTTTCACTGAAAAAAAAAAGAAAAAAAAAACCATTTTAATTCTCTTTACCTTACTGATGTTTCTCTGCTTTAAACAACTCTTCATCATCAACGAATACGTATGTAAACTTGGTTTACATCCCACGGTCGTTGCTTCATTCATTATTTTGATCGCTATATTAAAGTGATCGCGCAGCTCCTACAAATTCATCTTTTAAGAAACCAACAATCTAAGGATAGAATAAAAAGCACGGAATAAATCATAATAATAGAAAAACGTACCGACAAACGAATAACATAAATGGATAGCAAAATAAACTAATGTGCAACGTATCAAATTAAACCACTAATGCAATAAAAGAAGCATATCATTACTACAAATGAAACTCACCACTGAAATGGATTTTTCAATCAAAACATTGAAAATTCGAATATTCGGTTTAACATTTTTCTGTGCCATATCTTTCAAATAAAATATCGCTTCTTGCCAAGTTTTCGCGATACTAATTAGACCATGATATGCCTCAACAGTTGGCACAAAATCTCGCTCACGCATTTCCTTGAATATCGAATTTTATCAAAAATCCAAACACAATCATCATAATATAACTGAACACTTACAAAGTAATTAATACGCTGTACCTTATAAAGTTCGAATGCACGTGTAATAGATTCAGCGCTACGATATTTACACAATCCGGCTATCATCACAGAATAAATTTCTTCATCTTTGTCAAGCTCTTCGAATAAAAGATCAGCTGAACCACCCTGAAATCAAATCACCAATTAATTATGATTCACATTACTCCCTTTAGAAACGAAAAACTGATTAAACAATGAATTCAGGCTCAAGAATTTAAGGAATATAAAATGGCTCAACTATAAATATATGCATCCGGTCATCAAGACAATAATTCATCTATTTCAGAATAGTACATTCCCTGGAAACGATACGAGATACAATCTCGATGCCTCCTACAAATATGATCGGCTATCAGTTTCTCGAAGGAGCCCAATTACCCGTGACTTCATATTATTATATTATTTCTTTAGATTATTGGAGCTTTAGGAGTCAAAACATCCGTCCTAAATAACAAACAAAGTATTTTCTTGACCTACGAAACTCCTATGATACAAGTTCTGGCTTACTTAAAAACAAAATTTACAGCATTACTTCAATGATAAATCCAAATAGGTTTATTGCAATTAATAAGCGATCAAAAATTAAAAAATTAAAAGCACAAAAGAAAACAAACAACAGAGCTATTCATGAACAGTGACAAAAATACCAACTGTAATGAAAAGGAAAAACAAACGATGAAATCAACAAATGCCATCTTCAATGCTTATTACCTAACAAAAAGTATTATTTCGTATTTTGAAGTAACGAATTTTTTATAAAATTCTATCAATTTCAATTGAATTCCCAAGAAACTCACGCTATCCCATATTTCTGGTTCTTGTTCCACTTGACTACCATAATTTCGCCATCCATGCCATAGTACTTCAGATGCTGGGATTTGCTTCCCGTTATAATAAACCAACAAGCGAAACAGATTTACCTTAAAAATTTTAATTTTTAGACTTTCTCCTATCCCATATTTTAATGATTTTAGCAACAGGAAAGTCGTTCAATTATTCCCGAAATTAATTCGGTGGACATAGTTATACAAGGCACTACACTGGTAAGAGCTTTTACTGCCAATTATCAAACTATTCCATTCAAGAATCGCTAATAAAAAATACTAGTAGTTCAAATAATTTGCTTAATATTAATATTTATAAGAATAATATTTGAAAAGTCGAGCAATTACAAGATAACTGACCAAAACTTCTCGAGGTATTGTTATATTTTCGGTGGCTAATTTATCATATAATTGGTTCGCATCGATCACCTCTTTCGTTTCAATCAATTTTTGCAAATTCTCAACGGTAGGCGCAGTCTCAAAGAGATCGGATGGTTTTTGCGGTCGATAAGCTTGAATACGCGGTATATCTGTATCATACATGAATAATGTTGGCCATTCTTGAGCAAGCTGTTGAGCTGCACGACGACCCATTTCCTGCAAATATCCTAACCTGCGTATTAGAGTAATTCTTGCTTAAAATATTTCAATTAAAGGACTCAACAAATGTAATGAATATAATGCGGTTTACAGAAAGTATCTCTGCCATTAACGAAAGACAAAAAAAATAATTTCTTATTATGCCTAATAAGTGGCAAACGTGTTCTGCACATTTGCCCAACGTTGCAGAGCTCCCGAAACATTAATTCTTTCTTATTAGATAGGTGTAAAAATATATATATGCCAAACAATTAGGAGTTCCTTTTACTTATTCACAGCTTTATCAAAATTCGAAATAAGAGAAAATCAATTAAAATGTGTCATACCTTGGCAACAAAATACAAATCGCGCTGTGAATCAGTAGGGATGGTCAACGGATCATCGATAAGGGCAAAATGAGGAGCTGTCGGATCGACATCAACTGTATCCGCCAATGCGCGAAGCAAATCAGTTGGACTGCGCTAAAATTATGTTCTCGAGAAAAATAGTTCATAATTGCAGATGTTCAATCATCTAATTTACCAACTATTCATTTACGATCTATCAATCTGAATAAAAAATTAAATAAACTAATTAATGAATAAATAAATCATAACATCAACGATAAATAACAATCAATAGCGCTACTTATAATGATAATGACGGTTATAATAAACGATGATAATAATAAGCTTTCAGTAATAACTACAATAACAATGACAATAAATAATAAATAATAATAATAATAATAATAATAATAATAATAATAATAATAATAATAATAGCTATCATAACAATAAATGATTTCAGTCGACAAAAACGTAATTAAATTTGACGGCTAATGCCAATAAAAGTAGCATAAATATTAAGGTTTCAAATTTGACTACCAATCGATTATGATACAGATACACCGCAGTTTTTCAATAATTGTAAAAGCATCAGATGCAATCCAAAAAAAGTTGAGAAAACATGCGGAAATAATCGTAGTGAAGATAATAATCATTTTTTTTTTAGAAGAACTGTGGAGAAAAATTCTACTGCGAACCACACCCAGTACTTTTGTCTTCAGTCTAGGATAGGAATCTCAAATGAGTCAAAACAGTAATTCCGACTATCTCGGTCAATGTGAAAATGATGTTATACACTATAAAAATAATAAAAAAGAAGAAATAAGGAAAAACTTGCCTTGATGGCATAAGGTATCTCGATTTCTTCCACTGTTTTCGGTGATAGTTCTTTGCCAATCAACGAATTATTGGAACTTGTTGTAATGTTGGATAATAAGTTTCGGTATAATGTGGATGTACTCAATTTCTGCCATTTGTTTAGTGATCGAAACATGCTGTAATTACATTACTATCATCATACCATTGAAATTACATTCAGTGAAGGATTTGAAATAAAGCTTTATTTAACTGAATATCTCATTTTTTTGCTAAAAATATTTTCTCAATCGGATAAAGCTATTATAAATCATGAATAGGCTAATCAAGCAGATAAAAGTCGTATCTACATTAGTTATATACTATTTATTATGATTTTATGCATTGTATCTCTGACAACTGGTATTAATAGGATGAAAGATATACGGAGCGAGAGTAATCGACTTGATAACATTAAATCTGTAAAATACTGATAATATATTGGAAATAACTCCTGATAAAAAGTTAATCAAGACAATGAGGAGTGATATTAAATTGATAAGATCCAATTTAAAAAATCATGCTAAGACTAATAACTGATAATGTGAAATAATGAGATTCATTTGGTAAGACAGAATAATTGATAAAAAAAAACAACAATAAGTTTCCCTTAAAAAAAAAAAAATGGTATTTGAAGGATGATAAGCATAGTAATATAAGAATGAAGTAGTAGTGATAGGTGAGAAATTAACTAAGATTTAAGCTATAAGACTACAATGTTGAAATGAATGCACAGTTTAGAGAAAAAGAAATATTTCAATTTTGATTTAAAAAACTGACAAATTTACACACCTGGAAATAATGACTGCCATTGATGTTATCGGATACACAGACACTTCATGATGACACAATACAATATTTACTAGGCACTATATAGGAGCAGAGATTAAGAAAAATAACAAAATACAATAGATCTTCGAGACCTCAAAAAGCGAAAACGATGAAAGATAGAAAATATACCTCATTCAGAAAGAACGCGTAGAAAGCTTTCCACAATGATGGGAAATTATTAGGTTGGTGCAAAAGTGATGACTTCGAGCACCGCAAATTTCAATTCATCATAAGTATGCCTAAAATAAATTATTATTAGTTGAAACACAGGAATCATGATAAACAATGAGAAACAAATTTGTTTTCAATGTATCACAAAAATCTTTGCTTTGTAATTCCACGAATTCGCAGGAAGCACTATCATTGGACGCAAATAAAATCGTTAGGTATCTGAAGTATTCGATGCATATGTCGAATAGGCAAAATTTTGCAAATTTTAATTCCACCAATAAGAAAACGTTGGCTATCTGGCTAAGAACTGAGCCTTTTCTATTGGCATATCGGCTGAAGATATTATAGTTTCCAGAATTACTGAACTTCTAAATACACGTTTCTCAAGTGTGTCCATTTTGGTAGGATTCAGGAAGGGTATGTCCTTGGCAAGATTCAGGAAGGATATGTCCTTGTTAGGATTCAGGAAGGATATGTACTTGGTAGAATTCAGGAAGGGCATGTCCTTGGCAGGATTCAGGAAGGATATGTTCTTGTCAGGATTCAGGAAAGGTATGTCTTTGGCAGGATTAAGAAGCATAAGACCATTAAACAGTGTATAAATCGATTATCCATATCTTATCTGTATAAATTGATAAGATTTGATATTGGACTATAAAATCTTATCCTGAGGAATGAACTTTGGCCAATCATTATAGTAGTCGAGTAACAGACATAACTACTTTCTTTATATGTCGCATTATGAAGACGAAGACGACAACACTTTTCGGCAACTTTTATAATAACAGGGTCAGCTTTGAGGTTGACCTCAGTGGTCATTGTGAATTTGCTGCGCTCTTCACTTTCACAGTTTCCGTTCATTTAAGGGATTCAAGATGAGATTAGTTTTTCTCCATACTATTTCTTTAGTCCAATGAGAAGACGAGAAATGCTATAAACATTTATATATCAGCGTATATCATACCTAGCAAAATCAAATATCAACCAGTACACAGTTCCACCAATTCTATATCAATCCATCAGTTTGCAATTTCATATAGGATCGTTCTTTGCTTAATAGCCCAGTCATCGTGATGCATATTTTCGCTATTCGAACCATGCCAAATTACCCAAAGATTTCAATATTTACTCCAAAATGTTTCATATTTCGTTGTGTTTTTCACAGGGGGTTAAATATCATTGTGTCTGTGAATGTATGTGAAAACTCTATTATGCTTCAATCACAAAGTTTACTCTCTCCTTGCAGCTCTAATTTTAAACGAAATTTTAAAATTTTTGTCCGTCTACGTGTCTCCTTCTTTGCAAGCTCCTTCGAAATCAGTTGACTGATTCGAGACTGCACGGATTCGGATGAGCGATGTGTTCGTAAGCGTAGGAATGAAGAGTGGGGATGGTGTTTGTGTGGTGATCTTTTTTTCTCAGTAAAGTGACATTTAGGATATTTAACAGAAGAAGAATTTTCAATTTTAACCTTTGAAATGATAATTGCAGAAAAAAGAAAAGCAAGTTTGATAATTCTGCTAGGTTATATGAGCTGTGTTGAATGGATTGAATTGAAAAACATGCAATCTGCATGTCTGATTATCGCCGACTTCAACTAGCGCTTGAGTAATATGATATGACTAATTTGTTTTCAGAAAGCGTTTTTTTTTCTTTTTAAATGGATTTGTCAAGAATTTTGGATCTCAGTCGACCAGAAAAGCCTACACTTCTGTTGGATCGACTGCGGAAATTCTTGCCTGAAATTGCAACTGCAAACAGTAATTTAAGTAAAACCGCAGATTGCGATATTGAAATAATTGCTGAAGATGAAAGCGATGCATCTTCATCCACTGATTCAGACGAAGAGTTAGAAGTGAATATTATAGCTTTATTTTTGCCCAAGCATATGAGTTAGTTTTTGGTTAAATTATTATTAAGCAATGAAAAATTTCAGATTAAGACGAAGCAACCACAAATAATAATGGATGTTACTACTGTGGTAGAAGATGCACGCAGTCACATGATATTAAGTGATAGTGACTCTGATCTTGGCGATGATGAATTACAACAGAGTTTGCCGATTGGATTTCGAACCAGAGAGCCGATGCGGAAAAGAAAACGGCAACATTTGGTGGAAGAGGTTGTCGAAGAACATATACCTGATAAAGATAGCAATGATGATCAGGAAATATCAGTAGGTTCGAGAAGAGTTGAACATTGAGCTGAATTATTGTAATCTATGTTTTAGAAAAATATGCTGTCAGTTTTACTTTGTGAAATATGAGATTAAGCAAGTAATTTGTCGCATTATACGTCTAGTGATGGGTATTTTGTTCATTTCTTGTTATTTATTCGTCTTTTTTATCTCAATAAATATTTTTTTTTACTCTCGAAATTAGAGTTTTTTTCGAATAGTCAGTAATGGAAAAGTTGTTATATCATATCGCTTGGTCCATTTACTGAATAAGAATTTTTGAATTTATTTACCAGCCAGATAAATAGCTGTACATTAAGTTAAAGATTCCCCCAATGAGCATTTCTTGAAATTTCCAGATTGCTTGTCTATGGAGAATTGAACTTTCTAAAAACAAAAAATGTTCAACTGACATTAAATGTTTTATAATTTATTCATAGACATATGTGTTCATAAGCACTATTTTTTGAGAATTTTTAGAATACTGGGCAGCATTTTTTTGACCTTTTGATCCTCAGGATCTTTTAATTCCACCATTTTGATTGGGAGTGCTGATGATAGTTGTTCAAATTAATAAGAAATGAATTCGGCTAAAATGATTTTTAATGATCGATTGATGGAAACAATAAGCCTCAATTGTGGTAATAGATGCAAGCTGCAGTTGATAGAAAATGAGAAACAAATACAATCAGATGTGCAGAAATGGAGAAAAACTGAGATAAGCTGAGTTGGAAGCGAAAGATGGGTTGTCAGTATAAAGTTAAAGTTGACAGTATATCCAATATACTGCCAACTTTCTTTGGAGCGTTGTGAGTGGATGTTTCCATACAGCATTATAAGGGAATATCTGCAAGCAAAATGATTCGAATATGTCGCTAAATTAGCTGCAATAAAGACCAGTAGTTAGCTTGAAGAAGTTCAGACTATGATACAGGACGTCACTCAATTAATGAAATTTTTAAATATGGTTTGCTTTATTTTTTTAGTAATAGAGGGATTTACATCAATCTCATTATGACATGGCTAATCATTATTTGCTTGAAGGAAAAGGATGTCTTAGATATTATTTCGGGGATTAATTGGCACCAAATAGTAATCCTGCAACATATTCTTGGCTTCATGAATCTCATTTACTACTTCTAAATGAAATGACTGGCTTATAAAGTAGTCACTTTTGAACAAAGTGTCAGTCGATAAAATTATTCTTGAATATTGTTTGCTTTCTTTACTTTCTGGTAGTAGAGGAAATTTACAGGATATCACTAATTTGTGCTCCGATCCTTTGATCAATGGAATAATTTGATTCAGCTCAAATTCGCGTGCGGTCCCCTGCGGAAAATGTAATAAAATGCAAACTATTTGCAGAGCTGTACATAAAGCTTAGTCTTATAAACAGATATATTATTATTGCATAGTGTTTACAAATTTCTCTACTCTAAATTGCTGCATTTGAAAAGTTCCAGTTGTTGTCACGAAACTACAATCAACAGAAGTCAGCTAGAAAAACGACCATCACCAGTGATGTTAAGCTGGGTTGGGCTTGGTTGGACTAGTTGCTATTTGCTATGTTATGCAGAGCAAATTCTAAAATCATTTCATTGATCATTGGTGCTTAACTTCAACATATAAAAATTTGTACGTACTCGACACACCTGGAAAAGAAATAATATTACCTAAGAAAAGAAGTTTGGCTCATTCAATGCAACAGCTACTGTCACCCATTCTGGGGACAGGAAACCATGGATACAGCCAGGCAAATGGTGCAAGCGCAGCAAACAAATCGATCATTTTTCATCAAGACAGTTGAAAAGATAAGTGAGATATCAAAAGAAAGCAAGAAAAGAGCTGAAAGGAAGGAAGAATAAGCTTTCTTTTTAAATTCGACCGAAAATCTGGATTGTAGATTAGTTAACCTCTGATCTAAAATTACTATTCAATTTCAAACTAAATCAAACTGGCTGGACTAGAATAAATTATACTGAACTGAAAAAAAACAATTAACTAACTGATTCAACCTTTCAATAAAATAAAGCAACGGAAATGAATAAAGATTAATTTACATCGCTACAGAAAGCATAGATTTTTTAGGTGCAGTCCGGCTGTAATTTACTTAACAAATTAAATGAGAGCTGGAAATGATTTGTTGTGCTGTGTCAAACAAAAGAGGCGTTTCCAAAATTTTTCGCCTTATGACAGTAAGATCTGAAGTTTATTATACTTTTACTGATGAAGACAGCTAAGCAGTGCAACAATTTGAAGTCTGCTGAAGGATGACATCATACTGCGATCTTTACAGCATTCTCCAAATTTATAAAATGACAAAAAAAAAAAAAAAAACATGAAATCAGTTGAATAATTCTGCATCAGTTGGGTTCGCGAAATATTTTTAGTTCGCAAAATATTTTTAAAAATTGCTATTAATCACTAAAGCAGCGATTGAAGAGTTTTTATTGTCTTAGGAAGCAAAACACTTCCAAGAATTAAAATCTCAGTCTGTTATTATTAAAATCATAACTCATTCTTCTTGGTTAGCAAGCTTTATTGCTAACGGTTTGTCCTTGATTGAATACCAGCAGAAGAAAAATTTACTCTTGGCAAAAACTTTTACCATGGATGTAGCATTTTAAAGAAGCCTTTTCGCGCTCTTTTTCTGAACGCCTAAAATAAATTCAAACTGCTGTAACGCTAGACTGTCAAAATATTGTTGCGATAAGTAAAAAGATTAGGCTGGTCAAGTTGGCTCTTTGTTTAGCATAAAAAAAAGTTTTAAAAAAAGAATTATGCAAACAAAACCAGCAAGTTGATTAACGATTTCAGATAATTGAATTTCCACTACACATTTTTTTCCTGTTATTAGCAACTGGTGTAGCCAAATAGAAAAACTTAATTGAAGGCCTAATGCTTCCTGCTTGCTTCCTCCAATTTTAATTTGATTCCATGTCGCCCCATTGAAGTTATTTCAGTTCTACTCAGATAAAATCAATTTCTTTCATTCAGTTTAGATTCATTTTAATTTATACCATCTTCAAATTCCACTTCATTTAATCTCGTTTAGCCGTTTTTTATTTCTATTTAATTTACTTTGCATGTTAGCAATTTACGATATACGATATTTACTTCATTCACTCTACATTTCAATATGGCAGTTTAAATTGATTTGTTTCGGCTCAATTCTTTCTCCTCGCTTTAATTGAATTCAATTAAATGTTAAACAAACAAAAAGCATCTTATCAGACTGTACGAACAGGAACAGTTCGATCTGCAATAAAAATCAATGCACAAAGAATAAAGTCAAATCTTGCAGCTTTTGGAAATATGATATCGCTTCCTGTGTGTGATACAGCTGTTTAGACTTTCATTTAGAAGCATTTATTGCTAATGGCAAGTGCAACATTATGGGACTCTGTTTAATGAGAGCAATCTCCCAAAAGAGAGAGAATGGACAGAAGAGGAGGTTGGCTACTCTCATTTGCAACTTATGTTTAATTAACTTTCTGTTGCAGAAAAAAAATTGATTGATTTGCCGAATTCATTTGCTTGGTCGTCATAAGCATTTTTGAATTAGTCGGAAGAGTTCACTGCTTCTATTGCGACTTACCAAAATTTTCTCACCTGGGCCTGGATTTGGGTCAATCTTTTGATACGATCACGAGACCTTATCATTGCTGTGTAATTGTAATTAATCTGCATCAAGTCTTTCATTTCGGAGTATTGAGTAGTGCGATTTGAATGTAAAGAGATATTTTGTTCAATCCTGTTTTTCGCAAAGCACGGAAGAAACGATAGGAATGTTTAAATTACCATTGGAATAATCGATCTAAACAAAAGCTTATAATCAAACGATTATATGAAACTCTATTAGCCCTAGAACAACGGCTCTTAGCTCTTTTAACTTCATGTATGCTCCAACGATAGAAAGAAAAAAGTTAGCAAATATGCCTCCTAAGAGATGTGTAAATAGCTCTCGTGCATGTCATTGTCCTGTTGTTGTTTCCGTTTTGTCATCGTCTAAGGTCTTCGTTATTATTCATTCTTAGTTTCCGGCTGCTTATAATTAATTGCTCCAGAAGGCGGGGCGAATTCATTATCGAATAAATGCGTTATTGTAACATTTCTCAAAATGAAGTAGGTGGGCTGAGAGGGAGTTGAAGTATTACTCTTTGATGTTGGAGATGTGATTAAAGTTAAGATGAAAGGGACATTAGGAGAAGTTGCTAATGCTAGTGATCAAATGATATTCCGGAAAATAGTTACTGTATTACTAACGATCAGTGCTAACGTTTTCTCCATCCATGTTTTTTTTTCCCATTTCAGCAAATACGGCCTCCTTCTCTGTTATGTCTTTCGCCATAATTATCACAAGCTTTAAATGCTAAAAATGAGAACAAACCGTTTAAATTCTCATGCGAGTGCTCAAAATAACTCTAAGAAAAAGAAAAAGAAAAAGAAAAAGAAATATTTCAAAATCGATCTCTTTTTTTTCTTATCCGACCATATTCAGTTAAAATTTGAATGAAATGGAAACAAATGTATTACTTGGATGATTTACTTTCCGATCTAAATTTCACAATTTTTCCTGGAAATTAATGTTCCATGAGTAAAAGTTTCTAGAATAGCAATTAATGGAAATAATAAAAGTCTTTCATAATAGTATTTTTCACATTTGCACAATTTGTATTACGATTATTTATGTTTGTATTAGGAATGATTATTTGGTGCAAGAGAGGAGTATTGTGACAAGTGTAACCTATAAGTGCAGATAATTGACAGGAGGAATTCTTTTTAGATCATCTAAATGGAAGTGTGACAAAATCTTTTTGGCCTATTTGATTACAGCATACATTAAAGCGAAGATATTCTTCATTGTTGATATCAGTCATTCCGATATTTACTGTATTGTTTTCTGAGTACTATTATCTATAGTGAAGGTGAGATGCCGCTACTGCTACTATTGCTATCGCCATACTTACTATTCAATTGATTTATTAGCTAACTAACAAACTAATTAAGAAGCCAACAATTAGCTGCTATTTTTACTATTCTATTCCTTTTATCTACTACAAATAGCGGTAATTTCGCTCTCAGCGAATTAACTATGTCAACTTGCATGAGTTTCAATGAATCGTTAATGGAGGAGACACGATTATACTATGCTAAGGTTAGTGTACTGTTTCTTCTGCTTTTGCCTTGCCTCTAAATGCGGAAGAAATGATGGTGTGCTAGCAGGCATTCAAGTCTCCTAACAATCACATTTTTTAGCTAGATGATACAAGCAAAATGTGGACTGAAATTTGATTATTGGCAACTAATGTAGATTATCAGTTGCAACATTTCTGCGAAAAAAGTCGTTGGCAGAGTTACGTTATATGCATAATAGCGTTCTGCATTCCATACAAGATACAAGATACAAAAAAATACAGGAAAGAATTATACGGTAGAAACTAACAATTCTGAAAGCTATCAGGTTTATCTGTACAACAACGAGTTAATTAGATGTTTCATATTTTGTCCATTTACCTCATTTCATTCTTTATTAATTCCTCCTGTTCTGATTTTTCGATAGCTTAGAAAAAGATTCCTGCTGCTTTATCATGCATTTTCATATTTTGCTAAACCAAACGTTGAAAAAGAGACATGGCTGATTCAAAGTTCATTTATTGCAAATTCATTCATCTTTTCAACTATCTCAACAAAATTTCGAATAGAATTTCATTACTGTCCAGCAATTAGTTTTTTCGTCCTTTATAGAAGTGACTAAGTATAACTTTCAGGTGGACACTTTTATTTCTACTAATTTGTTTTCAATTAGCTTTTTTATATCTTCTGTTTTTGTAATTGTATCTTCCGATACTTTTTTCACATTCAGTAAATTTAGACAAAAAGTCTGCAAAAAAGAAAGTAAAAGCTACGGTGTGCATTGAATCAAAGGAAACCATACATAAAGCAAATAGATAGACAATGCAAAAAATTTTATAAGATCTAATTTGAAACATTTACTCTCATTTAAACATCTTTTTGACAGAATTTTTATCCAAATTTTGGCGCAAAATTAAGCGATAAAAGATCATTCAAGAGTTCAAATTTCAAATTTAAATTTTAAATAAAACTGGTGCTAAAGAAAGAAGAGAAATACGTGGGCAGAAGTGATTCTATTCACTTTCCGCCAACGATATCGTTTTCAAATTCCATTCTGCATTTCCATTCTGTAATAAGTATTCAGCGATCAATAAAGAAAATCGCTTACTTTTGTTAATTTTGCAAATATTATTGAGAAAAAAATTTTGTTGCTGGAAAGTTTCAAAAAAGGCTGGAGAACAGGAAAAGAAATGAAGTGAAATGAAAGAGATTACTTTTCAGATTTATCATATCTATCCAGTGCGTTAGAAAAATATTTCTATCACCGTACACCCTTTTTCAAACAAAATGAAAGTAAATTCAATTATTGGATGACAGAAAACAGAGCAAGAAAAGAAAAGCCTGCAAGGGATTAAAGACTTGTCTACTTGAGAATAAAAATAATGAATGTCCTTTTCTTTCAACTTATATGAGTTTGACGGATAAGTGAAGCAGAAGGAGTGGAAATTAGAAATTTTTCTGAGCAAAAACTTCTTATTGTCATCTCATGGGATTTACAAAAGCGCAGAGAAGAGATAAGAAATAATGAAAAATGCCGCAGTAATATTCGAAAACATGCAATACCGTATTTCACTGATATCTGTTCATTTTTGACGCAAGAGCTTTTGAAATTCAAACAATTCTGGCTATAATCAATATTGAAAGCCACTTATAACGGATAATTTGGGAAAATTTTAACAATTGTCGCCATAGCAACTAACCCTTGAACTTTTGTAATCCTGTGCCTTCAGCTACTTTTTATCTATGAGCACTTCAATACTATTAGTGGAATGACCTTTTCGAGATCAAAGGGGAAATTTGATATGATCAAAAGTGATGAAACAGTTGGTAAGAGTGCTAATAAGATCAGATAAAGAAGTGACACTTATTAAGTGTCATTTCTGAAATGCGTTTAATGTATTATACTCTCGAGAAAAGAAAGTAATAAATCATTTCAATAAATCATTTCTCATCTAACAATGAACTCATTGACCTTTTTTGGTAAACTATCACGTCACTTTCTTCTTTGTTATTTCTTTTTTGTTTTTTTTTCTATCAGTATATTCGTCATTTTCATTTGACTTTCTTTTCATTGTATAAACTTATTTCCACCTAGATATTTAGATCCCTTTCTGCGGTCTAACCAAGGTGTTGGCATTTTCCTAAATAATGCACTTTCGTAATATTCAGAAATGTTGACATATCTTTTGATTTGTCCTATCTATTTACTGTTTTAGAGCCTAGCTGGAACAAGGAGTGCAGAAGAAGTGACGGTTTGTACAGTGGAAAAATACCAACACTTCTTTAGATGGCGTCCATCAAAAATGATAGGAAAGCAACAGGACACAAGTGAATCTTTCTATAACATACATATCCTTGATCGTCTTCATCTTTTTCTTCTCTCATTTTTCTTTCTGGATTTTAATATTTAGTCTAAACAATTCATTACTTAATGAGTTGAGGCGCAACGAGATTTAAATATAGATAAAATTAGTATTCTCATATTGATTATTATTACTGTTGTTAGCTACCAACGGTTTCACCGGATAACAAAAGAACTGTGTCAGTTAATTACTAAGCCTAAGCACAAAAATGAATCCAAAAATTTTCGCATCTACACAAACCTTCTTTATAAGTCTTCGCCACTCATACCAGTGTAGTCGACAGTTCGCTCCGCCAAAACTACTTCACATACGAAAATAGAAAGAATATTTTGATGGTGCAAATACGATTAAAAATAAAATAAAAATATGATTAAAAATGAGACTTTTTTTGGGATAACGTACAAGCAATTTCAAGTAGTAACAATTTAATGGATTATTTTCACAGAATATAACTACCGGAAGATATCTTAATGTCCACAACAGTTCAATTTTTTAATTTCAAAAACGGTTTTAGGACAACAGAAATTTCAAATAAGAAAATAAAGCGACTGCTTATTCAAAAATTTGAGAAAATCAACTTGGGTAGTGGCTCTGAGAATGTGAGTCTATTTGCCGTATCGTTGTTATCATTTGAAAAATAAAAGTGGAAAAATTGCCTGAAAGTTTAAAATAATATTCCAAATTGCAAATAAATGTATTGTGTGATGAGCAAAATTGTTTATTTACTCGGAATATTGTGATTCATACTGAAACTAATTTGAGTGATTTCGGAGTAATGGAGACAAATTCTTGATTCAAAAATCAAACTTTTGATTTAGTTGTCCTATGCTTTTTACAAATTTCCTTTGTTACTTCGCAGTGTAATTCCAATTGAATCATTCTTCTGCTTGGTCTGATTCCTGAAAATTTAATTTCATTGTAAATGACATTCAGACTAATTGTGCGACAAGAGGAAAAAAAATAACTCTCGCAATTACCATCTCTTCACTTGTCTTCTCTCTTCACCCTTCCAAGTATCTGTTTGTTTTCCTTTTTGAACCCATCCAGTAGAATACGAAAGACAAGAAAAAATTGAGAATGGATATTTTAGCAGGCTAATTGCTGAAAACACATTGTCACTGCTTCTTTGTGTCATCGACGAATTGATGCATCATTAAGACGATCGAATAACTTTCTGTCACGAAAAATATAATTATTGCCTATCTTTGATTAAAGGTCTCTCGCCTCTTCCTTTCTCTCACCAATAGATTAAATAGTTCCCGTGAAAATTCTCGAATGAAAATTGAAACTACGTCAAAATACTGGTGCCATTATAAACTTGTGAAATGAACCGGAAAGTAAGTTGTATAACGGAACATTTTGTAGAAAGAAAAGTACATTAAAACTTTAAAAAGGATATGTGAAATTCGGAAATTAAAGCATTGAACAAGGTGATCGGATTAATTTTGTAATTTGCAATAATCAATAATAATAAATGAAGTTAGGGTAACAAATTTTTGATTAGCAATTATATTTTGTTTGAATAAACAGGTGAGGAAAGTAATGGTTTCAATTAAAAAGAAGCTTCATCCTCCGGGAGACATTGATTTTCGAACTTGCCAAATGCATCGGAATTTTTAGAATCCCGCTAAAGCCTTTAAATTGCAAAATCATCAACTCTATATTTTGTATAAACATATGTCTTCGATGATATTTTCCGCTATTTTATTATCAGTCCCATTCATTATCACTATCCTTAAGCATCAGTTGATGATATTGTTATCTTGGTTTAAAATGTATTAATGAAAATTATTCTATCGAGATTTAGGAAGCGTCAGATTTATCGAGGTTTATGAAGTCATTGAAACCTTGAATTTTGTTCATATTTTCGATAACTTGAAGATTCTTTCGTTGGTTTGCTTATCTTATCTTTCAACATATTTTGATGCTTTGAAATATCGAATATTCAGATTCAACAAAATAAGCATAGATCGATTGAACTGACGATTACGGCAGATAAATGTGGACAGAAAACGAAAAGATGACCCACGTAATGTTATTTTAATTGAAGACGTTTGTGGTCTCCCATTCGTTAATAGATTGGTATTAAATAGGTGAATGAAGGAGTAAAGCAAAGCAGGTTTGGACTGGAAATAGGTAAGAAGCGCTTGGAGAAAGTAAAAGATGGATTTCTGGATTTGTTTTTTTTCCGCAAGAAATAATCGATGCTTGGAATGAAACTTAACTTTTTCGGATGTTCCGAAAGTTTAATAAGCAGAATCTAATTATTCAAACATGAATAGCACATTAGTTAAGATTTCATGTTGTACCCACGTTTTTGACAAAAAAAGGAAAAAATTTTTGAAAGAGACATATTTATCAATGGAAAATTTTACGAGAAATGGAACGGAAATCTGCTGTAATTTAAGGCATATCGTCATAGTTTGACTCCGCAAACGAAGATTCACAGGATTTCATTCACGTTTGATATAGACTCATCTTTGAGTATGGATGAATCCTTGAGTCGGCGCAGCGGATTTTTTAAATGTGTGTGCGCAAATTATCCCACTCTTTATTCCAGAAGTTCATCTGTTTATTTGCATGATCTAACAAGCTTGGAAAATGACAGCGAGATCCTTAGGTCGTTTTGGTTAGAGTATCCTTCTCCTAAACAGATAGGTTGCAGGACTAAGCACTCTATCTGCCCGGTTTGAAGTAAAAGTTTTCCTTCTCCTAGGATGTTTGCATCAAGACTAACGAGTCCATCCTACTCGTGGGCACACTTTGTCTGGTCTTTTGGATGAGACTTGGCTGGCATGGGAGGTGGCGTAAGCATAAATCACCGCCAGCATAACTCACAACGTTACTAGTATAGTATCTGGAACAAATAAATAAACGGGGAGAAAATTTAGCTATCGATCGATTCTTAACTGACCAACTGCATATACTATCTAATGATTGTTTACCATTATGAATTGTTGTTTGCTATTTCAGAAATGTTTCCTAATTTTTGACAGAAAATTGTTGTTTGCTATTTCAGAAATGTTTCCTAATTTTTGACAGCTTATAAGCAACATGCCAAATATACACTTCGAGAAAAAGCTGCAATTCATTTGCTTAAATAGTTGAAAAGAAAAACGAAGGAAAAAGTGCTTGACACTTCAGTGGCGAAGCATATTAACATTTTAGGATGTAGGTCGAAATGGTGCGACTTAAAGAAGTGGCTCATCAAGAACTATTGATTGACATTTGAATTAAATGAATTAAATGATGTATTCACAAATAATTGGTTTGAAATGACTGCTAATTAGTAATAGAAAGCAAACATCCTGCGCAAAAAAATCATTTGCGACATTATTAAACATCAATATATATATATAATAATGCAGAAGATAATATTGATTTTGCTGGACTAAAAATTCATGTTTTATTTATGCTAATAATTTATAATGACTCATTGAGGCCAAATATAGAAGTAAACAGTGAAATGGAAAAGTTTAGAAGGGATTTTGAGGGATTTTCGAACGAAAATGTAGCAATATTAACTAAACCCACCTTTGATTGATTTCAGAAAATTTTCTGTACTCCAAAAGTTTTCAAGCTCTTGCAGACTTAAGATTGAATTTTTTCAGTTTTTTATTCCACTGGTGAGTGCTTATTTACCGATCCACATATTCCTCTATCATTTCCTATGTATCACCGGCGTATTCGCAAATCTTGCAATTGTCGTAGTGTTACTGAGACCGACAATGCGCAGAAATCATTTCAATGCCTTCTTGATTGCAATTGCACTATGCGACATGACTTTGATGGCTTCGTATTTTATTTTCAAGCAGGTAACTTCATCTTAAAATATAATGCAACTTTTGGAAATGTTATTAAACTTGAATCAAATGAGATTTCAAAATAATAGGAAATAATAACTTTAGTTAAGTTAAATGTGATAATACTGTTAACTAAGTTACTCCGATTGCTTAAGCCCATAATTTAATTGTCAGAGCGAAGTGGTGAGTAGCGCTATAATCCGACTAATAATATTGCAGGAACTGTTTCGAAATTTTAACTCTTACTAATGTGTAGGAAAGATTTGTGTAACTTCGAAAGGAACTAATTTTATATTCATTTCAGCAACTTAAAATAAGAAAGTGCACTCACTCTATTTTGCTGTTCCCATGCTAAAATTAATTAATTAGTTCAATCAACATATTCAAGCCAGCCAGATAATCCTTTGAAGAATTTTTGAATAGTTCAAAAAAAGTTTGTAATTTGCGTTTAGCATAACAAAAATTGAATATTAGAAAAAAGCCTCGATAATCTCCTTGACTTTTGCCAAGTTACTTGCTTATAGGTCTAGCGACAAAGAAAGAGAAAATTCGATAAAAAAAGAAAAGATAAAAAAGAGAAAAAAATTAATTATATTAATTTA
This sequence comes from Mansonella ozzardi, assembly GCA_029876185.1. Taxonomy (NCBI): domain Eukaryota; kingdom Metazoa; phylum Nematoda; class Chromadorea; order Rhabditida; family Onchocercidae; genus Mansonella; species Mansonella ozzardi. Next base: position 3,923 of record JARVGP010000969.1, on the reverse strand, counting down.
CATCTTTTGAGAGAGGGCGAAAAACTCCAATAACGACGAAATTCTTGTAAAACATCATCTCAATCTCATTTGAAATAAATTCTGTTATCGTTTCTGTTTTTTTTCAAGAATAGTTCGTTTATTTAAACAAAAAAAATATTTCATTTATTTAAAAGGCTACCTTAAAAGGTAGCCTTAAAAGCAGTAAAAAGCAAAATTTTCTGATGCTGGCTTTTGAACTTTGTTTAAAAACTGCAGAAATCCAGCTAATCTATTCTTTGATCCGCTTCGAAGTTCAAATCAATATTGTCGAGAGATTCTTGACAAAGGCGTCGTTGACAGCTGGACAGCTTAAAAAATTTCGAAAACAGATCTGAGAAATCATTACATGAAATCATTTGGAATTCAAATAGGTTTTTGATAAAGACAGAAATGGAGACAACCTAATAGCGAAAATGAAATAAGGATAAAATAGTGAAATAGTTCATTTCAGGTTCACGTATGCCATCCATGGTACTTCACCTATTTCTGGATAGTGTTTACTTACTTTTATGCTATTCTATCCGTCTTTGTCCATTCGTCATCTCTTTGGCTAACTGTTAACATGGCAGTTCTACGATATTTAGTACTGAAACGAAGTTCAACATCGACATCGAAAATACCGATTGTTAATACTTTCAAAAGCGCATTCATCGCAATAATTGCTGCAGTCATTATTTCACTTCTTGGTTCTCTGCCAAATATGTTAAGATATCAGGTGAATAAGAATAATGATAATGATAACAATATTGACAGTGATAATATTTATGATAGATACAAAACTGCAGCATGTGTTTCTCAATAGATCTGAAACCAGCATCTTAACTCTGCATGGTAGCAGTTGATAAGGTAAGGAGAAAGATGGTCAAATTTATTCAACAATTTTTAGCTATGATACTAGACACTTATGTCATCCCAAATTTGATTTCAGATTCGTGATAGCGGTTATTTAAATGTACCGACATACTGTACATCAAATCAATCAGCATATGCCCACTACTATGTGGATAATCCTAAAGTTCATGCCTATAATATTGCTCAGCCATCATGGTGGACTTGTCGCTGGGAAAGGTTTAATTTTTGGGCTGCCGGTTAGTTATTATCAAAATTTCTTACATTTGACTTATTGATCTTTTGATATTAGATCTATCATTGAATCTTTTTGCTGAAATAATTGATAGCGAAAAATTTAAAATCTAATTATTCCACCAGACTGTCACTGTAGCGGAAGTACATATCCATTAAAGCCTATAATTTGAATTATTTGTTCGCAAATATCGTCAATTATGAGTTGTATTCAAGCAGAAATAAATTCGAAGAATCTTCAGATAGCATACATTCAAAACCTATGAACTTATCTTTTGATAAGTCAAGAAAGAAAGCAATTTTTTTCTCATTTATTAAACCTCTTCATAGGATCGGCTAATTTAACTAGAAGTTTGATTAAGAAGATCAATGGATTAAAATAAATGCAAGAAGTTGAAAGATTATCCATACCATTCGCTTTCATTTCGCTTGTTACTTTCCTAAAGACGACAAATACGGGAAGCGATTAATTGAAAAGTCAGAAATGGACAATTAATTTGTCTATCATTTGATATCGTGTTGCATCATATTAGGCTCGTGTCATGAAAATTACAATGCATTTTAGGTTTGATACTGAAATTAGTACCATGCTTGATGTTGACAATATTTATGACTTTATTGGTGCGTATGTTAATTGAAGCCCGTGAACGACGTACGCGCTTACGTCGCGGTCAGACAGGTGGTAAATCTCAGGCCGAACGTACCACTGCCATGTTAACTGTAATTGTCGCTGTCTTCTTGGTTACAGAATTACCACAAGGAATCCTTGTTTTTGCGATAGGTAAGCTATTCATGCAACTCAACTGTTATTAATTGCAGCAGATCATGAACTGCTTCAATACATTCTCAAGCATCGAATGTTTATTTTTTTCTTATTTCGTAAATTTGTTCTTGCAGGTTTAAAACCAGGTATTCGATATGCAATGCAATATCTGGGTGATTTTATTGATGTACTATCACTGATAAATAGCAGCTTCAATTTCATATTATGTGCCTTACTAAGTGATTTGTTTAGGTAAGTTCAAAGTATTTTGATTTTACACTTTTTTTTGAAATTAAACTTGTGTTAATATATCTACTATTAGATGTCAAATTAACTGCATTTAATTTCGCTAATTTGCAGGCGAGAATTTCTGCTAACTTTTGGTTCTTGTTGCCCAAAACTCGGTGAAAATATCAGTGGCATTAGTTCCAGGGCGTTAACGATGACACATCGGATTGCACAATCGCAACGAAAGGAACTCATGGCCGTGGTCAAATGCCCCGATGAAATGAATGACAATAACAATACTTACTTATAAGTTCTATCGAAAAATCAATAAAATATTAAGATACAATCAAAAAATTTAGTGACTTGTTATAAAACCAGAACTTAAATGCATAATTCAAAATGTTGTCAGGAAATCGTGGTAAACGTAAAAAGTAGAATGCATATGCAAATTTAACAGAATTTTAGAAATAAATTCACCTAAATATTAAGACCAAGTTATCTTTGTCTACGGGTCCATAATTTCCAACAGAAATTAAATTGCCTTGCTTATGAGAAAATTAAAAAAAGAAAGCTCTAGGCTAAAATTGCTCATTTTCATGCTAAACTACTTGAAGACAGAAGATACGAAGTTTACCGATACAAATGTTTGGGAAGATAATTTTGATAAAAAGTTGATTCAATTATTTAGAAAACAAATTTGGATTTTTGAAGTTTTTGCCAGAAAATTTTCACATTTTTATTTATACGATATGCAACTGACGTCGACATGCTTTTCGGGTCAAGGTCATGTGATGTTATTATCAATTCATTAGTTGAGTCCAAAAAATATTTTTTCATGCTCGCTTGAAATAAATTTGAGCTCATCGCAAGAACAATCTTGAAGCATTTTTGGTCTGTGTTTTACTTCATCTTCAAATCACCAATAAATTGCAATTCAGCGCAAAAAAAATTTTTTTCAAAAATAGAAATTTAATTCAGTGTTACCAGTCTTCCTTTCTTTGCTAGACTCACTGTAAGAAATAAATTTCTGTGTTCTACCCATTAATGAATTAAATCCCTATTTCTCAAAAAAGCGAAATAGTCCTCACGTTTGCAGCAAAATGCTGAAGACTTATTTTTTACACAGCGACAGAATTACCCTCTTATCGCGAATGATGTCGTGGCTGTAGATTCAGCAGAACATATTCATTGTCACAGTCGTCTTCATGTTCTCCCAATGCAGAGTAGAAATTTCACACAACAGCAGGTGTCTATATAAAATAAACCTGGTGAAATAAGCCTTTACAATTTAACCTTCTTTAAAGTTTTGAATTAGTTGTAGCTTTCCACATTTCCTGCTTCCTTTAAATTACAATTGATCAGTATGCTTTATTACTAAGTGCTCAAAGCCTAAACAGGAGAAAATGAAATGGGAATTGATAAACGTTCACCGAACAAATGAAGAAAATTAAATTAATGGAGAAAGAATGAAGTCATTTTTATGTAAAAGTCATTTCTATCAGAATAAAATCATGGAAACCAAAAATCAATCTAACTTAACAATAGCGAGAAAAATCAACTGTATCCATACTATCTAGGGAATTAATTGCACAGAGGCTGCTCAGTGTGCAGCGGAGATGTAATTGCACTCACATGTAATTTCTGTCTTTTACTGATGCAACCAAGGAAACGTTCTCAGCTAGCTTATGTTCTTCTCGGGATTAGACAAAAATCAAGCTCAACAGGATTTTCTACGGGTTTGTCTGTTGCCTGGTTTGTTGTTTGTCTACAACAACTGGGATTCCCAGGCCGTCTCCGATCCAAGTACTAACCAGGCCCAACGTTGCTT
>JARVGP010000968.1:0-25082 GCA_029876185.1 Mansonella ozzardi | reverse complement strand
TTTTTTTTTTTTTTTTTTTTTTTTTTTTTTTTTTTTTTTTTTTTTTTTTTTACACGACATTTTATGCTTATTTCGTCCATGTTCCTGTCATATATTGCTAATTATGTGGTTGTTAATTTTGTCTAATTTTTTATTCTTTCAGGCAGTAGTTTGTTGTCGTGTTACACCGCTTCAGAAAGCGATGGTTGTTGATTTAGTGAAAAGAAATAAAAAAGCGGTTACGTTAGCTATTGGTGATGGTGCAAATGATGTATCGATGATTAAAACGGCACATATTGGAGTTGGAATTTCAGGTTTGTTCAATTTCAAATGTTGAAAAAATTTAGACATTTTAGATTAGAAAAGTGTGACTGAATCAATTCAGTAAAATATAACGCAGACTTAATTTTTTATATATGCTTAAAGTGTAACTCTGTCACATAATTTATTCCAGAACAAATCTGAAGTAGTATTGGGAAAAATTAAGCACACGAGAAAACTTATATCATTGATCTTGTTTTTACTGATATGCTTGGATTTTCCAGGGCAAGAAGGTATGCAAGCTGTCTTGGCATGTGACTATAGTATTGGACAGTTTCGTTATTTAAAAAGGCTTCTGCTTGTACATGGTCGTTGGTCGTATTTTAGGATAACAAAATTTTTACGATATTTTTTTTACAAAAATTTTGCTTTCACACTTACGCATTTTTGGTACTCATTTTTCTGTGGATATTCTGCACAGGTAGTGTTACGAATTTTGAACCTAATTATTTTGCTTATTAAAATTTAAGTGTACATATTTAGAGTTTAAACTTTGAATTATTCAATTTTATTTTAATCGACAGGAGAAAAACTTTTTGGTTTTTAAATTTAAATTTAAAACTGGGAAAAATAGCTGATGGAAAAAGATTTTCGACGTTTATCTCTTATCTAAAACTAACAAATTTTGTTGATAAGATAATGTAAAATTCAATTTCACTTATTTGTTTAATATATATATTTTTTAATAATTAAATTCAGATAAAAAACATCCTAATTTCAGTACATTAATTTCAAACTAATTGTGCTTTTGAATTGATTTCATTCTTTTTCTTTTTTCACGTCATAATTTGTAAAAATGTTATTACTGGCATTATCATTTTTTTTGCAGTCCATTTATAGTCCAGTTCTGATTGCTTGCTATAATTTATTCTTTACATCGTTACCTGTACTTGCAATGGGTGTATTTGATCAAGATGTAAATGATGCATTTAGTATGAAATATGCAAAACTCTACATACCTGGTCAATATAATTTATTTTTTAATATGCGAATTTTCATACATTCTGTTCTTCATGGTTTAATCAGGTATTTCAATATCTCTTCAAGTTTTTTTTCTTTTCAAAATTTGTAAGATATAGATCTTTTTTTCGAAATTCTCTAGTAGAAATGGATGAAAGTTTCTGCAACTATGTGCAATAGAAATAGGGATTAGAGATCAAAATTGTCTCATTTTAATATTTAAAACATTTTTTAAATGTCACATGTAGTTAATTAGTTATGTAAATGTTATTTCATTTTTTGATCCAATTGTTATCGATCAAAGAATTTATTTCAATTTTTCATTTCTCATTTTTATATTTTGTTTTATTTTATATGTTTAGTTATAATTAGAGTGTTTTTTGGGCAAAAAAAAAAAAATTTCTCATTTTAATTTTGCATTTATTAAAACAAATAGAACTTAATGATAATTTTAATGCATTACAAAAAATCATCGCTAAAAATAAATTCAATCGTTATTAGAAGATATTGTAGAAAATTTGTATTTTTAATTTATAATTTATTATTTCAAGTTCTTTGGTAATATTTTTTGTGCCATATGGAATACTACACAACGGTGTAGATTCAACAGGCCGAGATTTAAATGATTATTCATTATTGGCGTTTACATGCTTCACATCATTGATTATCGTTGTTACGGGCCAGATAGCATTTGATACAAGTTATTGGACTATTTTTAATCATATTGTTATTTGGGGTTCAGTGTTATTCTATTTTTCCTTGAGCCATGTTTTATACGAAGGTTCATTACTATTTTATATTTTTTTTCTGCATTTTTAAAAAAAAAATGAATGAATATTTTTTATATATTTCAGATAATTTAAATATATCTAATTTTTTTTTCTTTTTTTGGAAAAATTAAAAATGATATTTATTCCGAAAATGATTACACCTATTTAAATTGTATTCAAATTCAACTGAATTTTCATTTCAATTCTTTCGAATTTAAAAAATTAACACAGAATTGAATTGAACTTATCAATAAGCTATTAGCTAAATATTTTAATGATGATTGCTTTCTTAACAGCAGTATGATCAAATTTCAGTTTTGCCCATAAAAGTAATTGCAAAATTTGAATCAGCTCAATCATGTGGTGTCATGCAACGAGCTTTTGTATCGCTACAATTTTGGCTTTCAATTTTGATGGTATCCGTTATTTTACTCCTACCGGTACTTGTTTCTCGATTCTTTTGGTTGGATACACATCCCACATATGCTGATTGTCTTCGAATGCAACGAAAGTTTTTAAGTTCTGCAGAGGAAGAAAAGCCAACAACGTATGTGTATCTTTACAAATCAGACTTTTTTCTTGAATTTCCAAAAAAAAAAATTCAATAATATATTATTTTTTCACTATTATAATGTGGATTACAATTACAATTATAATATGTAATTAACAATTATAATTATAATTGTAATTTTTCATTATTACCATGTGATCTACTTAATCATTATTATTTTTACAATTTTCATTTGTTTGGATGTTAAAGGAAAAAACCGAAAACTAGTCGTATGCGACATCGAACTTCGTTACGCTCAGGCTATGCATTTTCTCATCAGCAAGGTTTTGGTGATTTAATTATTAAAGGAAAATTGTTCAAACAGATGGAGCAACTTGTAAATCTTGGAAGGTTGTGTTATCAATTCGATTATTTTTTTTATCAAATTTAAACATATCACACAATGACTTGGTATAATCACCACTATTTAGAACTTTTTATTGAATTTGAAATTTTAGTTCATCACAAGAAATTGTCTCACCTATTCGACAATTAGCAGAGAGGACCACTGTGCTCACACCAATAACACTGTTGACACAAAGAAATAACAAAGTTAGTATATATTAGCATAGAATTTTTGTTATGTTTTTTTCATATTAGCCAATATCCTGAAATATTTTTCAATTTCGGGAAAAATTAAGCAAAATTTTAAATGAACTGAAGATGGAAAGTCTTCGAAATTCCATAATCTAATTTGGAATTAATTATCCTCTAAAATATTTTGAGAATGAAAGAATTAAAAGTAAAAAAAAAAATCAAAGTTGGAAAATTATAATGATTGGAAAATTTAGATAACACCTGTAGGACAAATTAAAGAAGAGCCTAAATATATGGAGCACATTGAGGCTAGATCAGAAGAGCTGGCTAAAATTCCCAAGGAACGACGAATCGTTCGTAATATCAACAACAATGAAGATAATGAAGTTGATAGGCCGAAATCATTACACTTTTTGCATAGAATCACTGTTAATGATGATGATGAAGAAATTTCTTACAAGCATGGTGTAAGTGTCTACATAATTTATATGACTTTGAAGATGTGAATTGCTAATTATGTTTACTTTTATGAATTATAGTATGACTACAGTATGACTTTTAGTATGCCAATCTTTTCATTATTTTAATGTTTTTGCAACTTTAATAAGCTAATTTCGCACCTTTAAAAGATTTAAGAATTCCTGAAAAAGCTTTAAATAAATTACGAAATGGTGAAAAGAAAAATCGAAATTAATTGCTAATATTGCAATGCCATCTTTAACAGCAGCAATAACGACAATAATATGATTTGCAAATTTAAAGCTGAAATTTTGCTTATTAAGCTGAAAATTTTCAGGATGATGTTGTTTGCAAAAATAGGGAAATCTTATCGGAACTACCAAAACACTCATCAGCTGATGTCGTTTTGAATTCGACATATCGACCTACAATATATCCGAATTTTCACAATTCTGGATCGACTTTCAATCCATCAAATGTCTATGTTGATACTGGAGAAGTCAAGTCAGTTATGTCAAGTAAATCATTCGATGAAACAAGATTGTGAAATTTTTCAAAGTCAATGTAAATTGGAACATTATCGGTATCATCACTTCATCCGTCGTTTTTTTTTTTGTATTTCATCGCTTACCTCAAACTGTAATTAATGCCTGAGGATATTTCATTTTCCGCTTTACTCTTTGTTTGGCATCATTCAGTTCAAACTGATTTATTATTTAAATGTCCTGTCGTATGTTGTATTTTGAAGCAATCACCATCTGTTTTGAAAAATTCAATTTTCAAGGTGATGACTCATCTGGAAAGGACAGTAACTCTTACTCCTCCTACTGATTATTCTCAGATCAAAAACTGATCCTTTTAAGAATCACATGTCAAACATGTCAAAGCATGTCAAATGGTATCATTCCTCACTATATCTCTTGTTTCCTTTTTGTTAAATTCATATTATCTGTAATTTTTCTTCCTTATCCGTAAAAAATAAAATTTGGTTTATTATAAATATACAATAAATGGAACACTAGAATGTTTTTTTCACTATTAACAAACATTCTTTAGATTTAAACAAATAATGATAGTCGAAATTTAAGTGGGAAATCTCGGGATGCTATTTCACTGGGTATATTTTGATAATTAAACAGTTACTAAACTAAACTGATCATTTGCTCCGAGATTTCAGAAGAAAATTAAAGCATCGAAAATGAATTGAAAATGATGTATGATGAGTTACTGATCAACAGTACTAGTAGAATAAATGCGTATTTTCATTTGTATTAAGATCAATCAGTATGACGAAAAAATTGTCATGAAATGAAAAACTTTGCTATTCATATAAACATATGAATTATCTACGAAGAGAAGGTAACATAGTCGGTAACAAATTTAAATACATTAATCTCATAATAGCATTTGCAATAATATACTATATAATTTTGGGACAATATGGCTAATATTGCTAATGTATTTTTGTAGCAAAAAACATGATAAATTCTTCCAATCAAAGAAATGTCGATTTATTTGGAAATGCTAATAAATAGTTCATGTATGCATCTGAAAATAGATCTTAATTTTGTACAAAAAAAAAGTTTTAAAAAAAAAATCTTTTAAAAAAAAAAAAATTAACAACTCTTCATTTCCGACTGTCTAATCAAACAATTATCCTGAAAAGAAATCAATTGGATTCATTGAATGATTAAAAACCTAAAAACTTTTGAGAAAACCTAAGTACCTATAAGGTCCAGCAAGTATAGAGAGAGAAGATAATTACAGAATTAAATTAAAGAGAATTAAAATAATTATAGAATTAAAGAGAAGATCATAGAATTAAAAGTACCCATAAGATCTAGAAGTATAAAAAGAGAAGATAATTATAAATATATAACAAAGTAATAACACAATTTGACTTGAAAATTTATTAAATCAGATTGTTCATTCATTCAAGAAACATTCATCAATATGAAGTACTTTTTTCAATGATCCACAGAAGTATAATAATTAAAAAATTTTGCAAATGTATTGAAGCCTTGATTTGTAAAATCGTAAATTCACTCTTGCAGTTTAATTCAACATTAGATAAACAATCGGTACAATCGTTAAATTTTTAATTCTACCAAAAATTTAGTATCTAACAATAACTTTAAGCAAAGAAAAAAATCATTTGATGATTTACTCCTTTCGCGGTGGCAACGGTGGTGCAGCACATACGGGTATGCTGAATTCAACAGGAACTAGCAAAGATAATGCTGCTGACTCTGCTGTTCGAACATTAACATTTTTAAAGTCATTTGTTGAAGGACACATTTGCATATTATTTAATAAAGGTGATGACAACGATCTGGAAGTTACATTTGGCAAATTAAGCTGACAGAGATCCACTGGAGAGTTACATCTCAGTTTAGACACTCGATCACTTGATCCACCTTTCATTGGATAATCGTCCTCATCTGGATATTTTTAAATTTAAATGAGGATTTCTGTTAGAAATTAAGAATTCAATCTCTTTTATTCAAATGTTTTGTACAACAATATTTAATTCAACAATAAGCTGAAATTTATTTAATATCAATTCGAGATTTCAAAATTACCATTAATTTCGAAACTGTCCGCATTTCTTATTTCAATACATTCCATGTTCATATCTTCATTTGCAATTCGCAACATATCACTCATTTTAGCATATTCTAGTTCAGCCCAGTCCGGAGTTAATAACTGAACACTTAAGACAGCATTCCCAATCCTTACTCCATCCAAACTCAAAGCTGCCAAGGCTATATCACAACTGTTGAAAATTAACCACAACACACCAGATTCGATCCTAAGAATAAATATGAAATCATAAATTCTAACTATTTACTTTTTGTTTTTTCCATTATAAGCAAACAGACTCAATAGTTTATTCTACAATCACAGGATACCGTAATCTTAATACTAAAAAAAAAAAAGCTAAACCTACAATACCCGAAATTGCACCAAAACAAATAAAATAAAAAAATAGTACAGATTCTAAAAAAAAAAAAAAACATAATAAACGAATAAAGGAAAAAAAAGAAATTCAATATACAGCAATATGAAAATTAAACGAATAACACAAAAAATATAAAAGTTAAAAAAAAAACAAAAACAAAAATGCCCACATAATAAACCTTTTGATTAGCAGTCAAAAATTCTAAACTTAAAATAATCCTTTTTTCTAGCAAAACGGAATCACCCCAAGAATATTATGAACTTTTTTGTCCTACCATATTAAGAGTCTTTAAAGCGATTAATCAACAATTAATTATACTAAAAATTTATACTAAAGAATCTAGCTTATAATATGCTTAAAATAAGTAACTTCACATCAAAACTAGAAAAAAAGTAGAGCAAACTTGCTAATGGATGGTGAGATCCCGAGTTCATCAAGTTTTCCGATAACAGGAAGATGCAGTTCTGAAGGAAAGCTGTTAAGATTGCACACTGATACAAGCACAGTTCCATCCGGAGGGCCCATTGAACTACAAATATATATTATTCAAACACAGAAAAGTTGCCGAACAGATTTCCACAGCTAAACATTCATCATAAATTTTTAGCAGTATGTTTGGGTCTAGATCCCGAGATATGGAGAAGCAATACCAAATAAATATATTTAAAATCGTTTACGGATATATCAATTTTGAAATTATAAAGCACACCTGATCACATCCCTGAAAACCATTTCGAATCGTGAAAGATTGATTTCATAGGCATCGACACGGAACAAAGCATAAACTGGTCTATGATCCGAAGTTTTCAGTTCTATCCGATCATAACTTAAAAAGATTTCCGATGTTTTTCCGAGAACTGACAAATCCACACATGCATTCTTTATGTATTCCAGTGAATGAAGAAATTCAAAAAAAATGTATTAAAATCACTTTAGCAAATGCACAATTCTTGCTCCGCTTGTTTCTCGCCAGAGAATTCGATCCGTCCAGGCAGGAACACGACATTTTTCTGATGTGTCATAATCGTCAGTAAAAGTGTCATATTTATAAGTTGGGGCAAAAGTTAACGGTCCTTCCTCGAAGTCCTTGAAAATCTGCAGAAACAATTCTAATAATAAATTACTAACTTATAAATTGACAAACAATTTGAAAATGCAAATAATTAAAACCTTTTTGTAAACAATTTAGTAAGAATTAATGCATACTTCGCCTAAGGCTTTTTGCTGAGAAAGCTGATCGTAACGAGAAAGTTCCTTAATATTTCCAGATTTTATTGCTCCTTCAGCTTCATTACGCGACAGTGCTATTCGGTAATTAAAGTCGCCCAACCAGAATACAACATCATGCGACAAAATGCCTCGACCCTATAATACAAGATTGAAATAAAAATTCAAAAACCATCGACCGCAATATCAATATAAAATACTCCTGACTACTACTTTTATCTGGAATCCAATAAGTCATTCAAAATTGATGTACTAAACATAGATAGTAGTTTAATCGGTCATAACATAATGAAATTGTGCATTTATTAGTTCAGGAGGCTATATTAACGGCAAAAACTTTCGAGATGAGCTATCAACATGTATGACAACGACGATGTACAACAAACGCTTTGCATACTATTGACGCAATCAGTTTTTGTTTGCCTAATATAAAATGTGTCCTGCATTAGGAAATTTGCAGAAGCACATTTTTAATCAAATAAACTTGTGAAAATTAAAAATTAACCACCTGAGAAAATTTGATTTTTCTCAATGCATTCATATAATCCTCATTACGATCACGAACTTCATTTTGGCCAGCAGCTAAATGCGAACAAACAAAGCAAAGTGTGGTAGAATATATGGTTAAGCTCATTGCCACCGAACCTTTATTACCTGTTGTACCACCCATTCCTATAAAGTACAAAATTTATCGTTCAATTTGATGGAAGTTAAACGCGGGAGTGTAAATTTCATGTAATTTTTATAAGACCTGAAATGATTTCATTTCACATAAATTTTAACTGATTTATAAGGATTGCGTGACTTAAACACAGGATTTGCACGATTTCCTACATTTACCTATAGTAATTATTAACACAGAAAATCAACAAACCTGTTTTAACACTATTTATGGACATATCATGTACTGAAGTAACAAGTGAAGGTTTGATAAAGACAAAAATGCATACACCGACAAGCTGCTCACATCCCAATAATGCATATTTGTTCCGTTTTGATAACTCTTCACGCAAACCAAGCACCCATGCACGCTGATTTGTTGTACTGAAAAATAACTCATACCATGAGAATCAGCGCAACAACATATTAAAGCATCATAAAAGTAGGCTAATGAAATGATGATTAGATAATAACACAATAACAATAAACAATTAAATCAATAAAGAAAATGAGAAAATGATGATCATTGCAAATATCAGAAATAACTTTTTTTGTAATACAAAATGAACAAATGAGCAACTCGAACAACTTGCCTAGCACTGACTATATTTGAAGCATTTAAATCTATAATTTCTTCCAAGCCAACAACATATATATCTGGCGTTGCAGCATTTCCTTCACTTAGTTCTAAAGGTTAAATTGTATAAGTACCTCTGCACTATTCCATCTGTCATGAATATCGATATAACTTCAGCTCACCTCTTTACTCTTTACCAAGATAAAACTCAATAACCACGGCAATTTTTTATCTTCAGAAACAATTATAAATATATTTACCATGAAAATGTTGCGGGAATAACCAATCCGCCAAATTTGTTTGATTACGAAAAGTAATATCAGAAAAATTCCTGCCACCATTCACGTTCCAAGTTCCAACCCAAATAGTCAATGGAATGTTTTCCATCATTTCCATTTTACGTTCCGCTAAATCTTTTACCGCCAATGGACATTCTAAAAATAACTGACCTGCGCAATATATTAAATAAATAAACAGTGAAACAAAATGCAGTGCGAGAAGCAACAAAATTCTTTACTCTTTGGGTAAACATGAGTAAAGATGAGTAAACATTTGGGTAAACAAATTTGTATGTGAAAAGCATGAATTTTTAAAATCGTTTTCAAGATTTACCTAGAAGAATATCACGCCGCATCGTACAAGTTAGTTCGCTGTACGAACTATCACCAATAAATGTTCCATGAAGAAGAAATTCGAACGCTTCCTGTTTCGATGCATCCAAAAAATTGTTTTGGATTGCCCTTACCAATGTTCTTTTTGCATCTTTCATCTATGCATAGAATTTTTACAGCACTTACAAATTATCACAGATAGACAAATACTGCAATGAAAAACATGCCGAATATCACTTACTTTACTTTTCCCTTCCAGTGCGCCAGTTCCAGCGTAAATCACACTGCATGAATCACCGTTTCGCTGCCATATATCTTTTAAATGTTCCTCAAATCGTGAAAAATATTTTTTGTCGACTTCAAGACTTTCCAACTGTAAAACTAATACCTGAAAGTATCGTCTCTATTGCAATTTGTAATATCATTAAGGTTATGAAAAGTGAAATAGAAAGTACAAGCAAAATAATAAGTGAAAAATGAAATAATAACTACCTGGAATCCTATAAGAGTCTGGACTGCATTGGTTCTATCCAAACAGTCGAGGCAATTTACTCGAATGATACCATTTTGTTTCCTAAAAAAATTCACTGAATTCATGGAATTATTTACAATATTGGAATGAACAGCTCTCATACCAACTTCATATTCCAAGATAAAGATAGGAGAGAAATGTGATATGCATTTACACAACTGTTAGCATGAATCACAGCAGCACTTATCACAGTATCATTCCTGTGAATTAGTGAATCAGCAGTTAAGAACAAGAATAAATTTTAGCTGTCCAGTAGAATTCATCTTGATTATTACTACATCTACGAATTAGCAAATCATCAAAAAAATGAGCAGCAGAGAAGTTTGTGAATATAAGTTAGATTAACCAAATAAATAATGAAAATCAAAACAAACCATAACACATTTCCATCTCGTTGTCTATAAAACATGCATTCCTGAATTACTGGTTTTAATCTATCAATTAATTTCATGCAATTCCTTTTTTCTTCATGATAATCGAAAGTGATATAATCAGCAATACAATTTGAATTCTTGTAATGTGCCTGCAAATATAGCGGTAGGAGCAAAACATTAAAATAGTAAAGTTCACAGTGTCCTGGATTTTTTGGTAATTAATTATATGGAATACAGTGTCTATGTTTTGTGAATTGTAATAATTTTACAGCAATAATTTTAGCAAAGCATGTAAACTGCACAGGAAATAAAAATGCTGGCAAAAATATCAATAATTTCATGCAACAAAGCAAAACAAACTTCGTATGCTTTCGACAGTAGCGTTTCACCTTCTTTTGAACCGAGAAGATTTACAACAGCTACTTCACCATATTCCTCCTTAAGTGCACGAAAATGTCTGAAAAATAATTACTGGAAGTTTCGAAATTTGGATATTTGAACTTAGTGATTCTAAACGATTTTCTTATGCGATAATTCTTCAAAATCGAGATTCTGCTACATTTTCTTAAATAAAGAACCTGTTAAATGCTGGAGAGGAAGCTTCAAAAGCTCTTAGTTTTACTTTATGTGAGCCAACATTAATACCCGGCTGTTCCCAAAACAGAGGAACAGATCCTCTTATTTGAACAAATGAGATCTCGTCAGTACCCAAAGTAATGATCTGCAAGAAAAAAGCACTCATGAAACATAATTCGTTATATTTCTATCCCAAAGATAAAAGTTTCGGTTGCTGTCAAAAAACCACTTCAGAAGATTCATGAATTTCCAAAATACCTGCTCGGTTTCAACAAAATTAGCCACGTGGCCATTGTTGTCTACGCCACGCACGTTAAAACGTGTTCCGACTCTTTCACAACTTAAACGGGAAATTAATGCTATTGTAGCTCTTTGCTGTCCCACATATACTTGACATATAACGACCGCTCCGCAAATTATTCGAAATAGCCATTCATTTGCATCAATCTTATATCGTTTCAATGGATAATGCAGATGTTTATTCCTAAACAGGTAATCCTTTTGGTAGTCGGAATGATTATTATTTAAACAACAATTTATAATCGAATACCAAAGACTAACCAAAAGAAACGGCTGTCGCCATTTGAAGAATTTGAACACTTATGAGATCTGATAGTTAAATCATTAAACCGACTGGCGTCGTCCTGAGAAGCATAATAGAAACTGCCCGATGAAAAAAGACGCAATACCTATAATGAATTGAAATCCAGTTAATTTACTTCCAACTATAATTTTAGAGTAAGCCATGATCAGCGTGAATCAAATGATTCAAGAATAACATCATTTCGAAAATTAAAGCAATTTTTCGAATATCAAACAGAGTTGCTTTCAAACTCAAATAATCCCTTTACACCTTAATCTATCATAATTAACTCTACAAAATCGAGTTTTTTTAAAATAGCTGTAATTAGAATCATTACACAGCTTACATCATTTATACGTGGATCCGCTTGATTTGCCGTGGTAGGTCTTTTAAGTGATATCGCATTTACACCCCAAATTCGATAAATTTTACAATTGCGTAATTCACCAACACTTTCATCCTCAGTAACTGCTAACAGGTGAGCATCTGAAGCTTTATACTTGGTGTAGAAACATTATGCTAACAAACTCGCTTCTAATTGGGTCCAGCAAAAATTCTCGAAAGTCTCCGAATCCAAAATGCTTGCAAGATGTTATTACGTAACCAAAAAAAAAGAAAAAAATGAAGGAAAAATGAACCTTGACCTGTTTCTAGCACACCCAGTAAACCTCTGGCATCCATAAGCTTCGTGTAGCTCCTCCTTAATTCTGACAGTGATTCGGCACTTGCTGAAAACATAACATTAGAACATGATTTTTGAAAAAGCTAGGATTTTTTAAGCAGACCAGTTGTCTTGAAAGCCTCGTTTTCTTCCGTATCCAAATTTAGGAGTCCAGAGAAAAAAATCAAACATATTAAATAAAACAGAGAATAATTCCATTTTTGAAAGTTCAAAATCAAAAAACCCGGAATTTTAGGAATCAATTTTAACAGAAATTTCTTAAAATCTGGAAGAGTATACAGATTGTCGCAATTGCCGAAGACTGAAACAACAACATTTTCCTCGTCTTCTGAGATTCCACAGTAATGCTATACGGTTCCGAAGGAATATCCCGATGAGCGATCCGAATTGCAAAACGGTGTGACATGTTCAACAAATTACGTCCAAATAGCAGAGAAGAATCGTATGACAATTTGATAACGAATTTCTATCCAGTGAATAAGTATTGGTAGGCACCCGCTCAGCTGGATGCTTCAGACATGTATGCATTGTAATAATTCCCAAATTAATCCACCAAAACTCGCATTTTGCTCTGACGAAGAGCAATTCTTAAGCTGCTATTTCTGGAACAATTGACTAATTAGGTTCAACATTAAACAGTTCATAGTTCGCAAATTTAAATTTAATTTGTTTATTTAGGAAAAAAAAGCCTATTCCTCAGTTGCGCGTTTAAACTATAGCATTTTGTTTCTTATATTTTTGAAAAATTTCCACTTTAAAATAAACTTTGTGTCAGAATTTCGTGGTAATCATCGTAACTTTCTGGTAAAATTTAATCATCCAAGAATATAAATAATTATTAAAAGTCGAAAATTTGAAAACATGGCTATAATTCAGAAGATACTTTAGTAATGATAAAGATTAGACAATAAAACATTTTATCAATGATAAAGAAAATCCATGAATGCTAATGTTTTTTTCTGATATTGCTATTTGCAAATTAATATGTAGAAAAAAAAAACTACCATTTGGAAGATATGGGAACTGATAAGATTAGGTGATATGATAAGGATCGAACGTTATGACGCGATCACACACAGCCAAAAGTGAATGATATTGCTAACAGTGTAAAAGCTAGCTTGTACAGGTTTGGGGACATTTCGCGAATATGTTGTATTTTTTTTTTTTTTTTTTTGGCAAATATCATTTCATAGTAATTGACTTTGATTGATGCTGATCAAGTAAAAGAAGAAAGCATTTTTGTAATTAATTTTAATCATTTCAAATTAAGTAATCGATTAAGTCGGTCAGAAAGATAATTTTAATAGTGCTTTCTTTTGTGAAGAAGAAGAAGAAATCAGAGTAATAGTTAGTTTTTAGTTTCATAGTTTCTTCTTATTATCAACATTCAAAAATCCTTCAGTTTTAAATTCTAAATGATAGTTAATTTTCCAGAAAAGTTTTCATCAAACAGTAATTTCTTTTCTTTTTTTTTCCACGATACTAAACAACAAGCATAACTTTTTCGCTTGTCTCGTTTCACACGAATACGTATGATACGTATGAGTGCGTATACGTGTGAAAAAATAAATAGTATACGTAAAAAAATGACGAGAAATAACTGAAATTGAGTTACATATAAATTTTGTAATGTAATCATTAATTATTGAAGCAAACGAACAGACAATAGGAATTACGGATAAGTATTCATTAATTCATTTAAATTAAAAAGAACTAAATGAAACTAACAAAATGCGAAAGATATTATGAAATCAAGAAAAAAAGTTTGTAAAAAAAAAAAAAAAAAACGAAAAGTTCTCTATTATAAGCAGTATTTCTAAAAACACACTTTTT
Source organism: Mansonella ozzardi (assembly GCA_029876185.1). NCBI lineage: Eukaryota > Metazoa > Nematoda > Chromadorea > Rhabditida > Onchocercidae > Mansonella > Mansonella ozzardi. Next base: position 10,889 of record JARVGP010000968.1, on the reverse strand, counting down.
CTATATGCCGTATGCCTAAAGCCTAAGTCTTTGTTTGTTTATCCTTTTTTTTTTCAGGGCCCTTCACATTTTTGCTCTATCACATGCTACATGCTATCGATTTACTTCATGAATATTGTGAATTAATGAGAAAAATAAGAAAAAAAAAAAGAAATATTAAAATCAAAAAATGAGAAAAAAAATTGTTTGCTTCGTTTAATTTTCATCACACTTAATCATTTATTCAATTCTTGTAAACAGAAAAGTAGAATGAGAGAAAGAGAGTGAAAGAGGGAAAGAAAAAGAAAAGTAATTTAGATTAAAATTTAATTAATTTGTGTAAGAGGAAGAGTAAAAGTTATTAAAACAATTAAAATAACAGGAAATTTCTACACTCATGATATTTCACTCATAAACGACAATTGCAATTTTGTTTGGCTGAAAATAAGATAAGCACATCAAAGCTTGTAAAGTTTATTTTCAAACAAATCGGAAATGCATATAATTTCATGTATACATATTAAAACAAATCGGAAACGCTGTATATATTTTTCGATTACATATAATCGAAAAATGCTATGAAAAGAACACAAATTTATTTATTTTTTTTTTTTTTTAATTGGACTGAATTAAGGATTTAATAGAAAATTTTGATGAAAAAGTATTCATTTTTCTTACATATGTATTTTTCAAATGGGTATTGTTTGAGTTGAAAATAAGCAGATAAATTCAATTCAATTATTTCATTTAAAACTATCCAATTATTTGACATAAAAGAATTTCACCTTAAAATTCAATGCTTATTTGATTAATTATTATTAGTACAAACAATATTTTCCTTATTTCAAATAAAAATGAGAAAAAAAAGCGAAAAAAACGCATATTGTTTTATTTTAATAATACCTAAATAATTCATGTTAATCGTTTTCGTTCTTTTTGTTGTATTTTACTTTACGTAGTAAGAAGTTCATAAGAAACTTCCTAATATAACCTCTAAAACAAATGAACTTTAAGTTGTGCTTTTTTCTTCGATAATCGTTTAAGGCCATTTGTCAACTGTGCCACCCACGTAAAGCTATCCTTATTCTATAATGTCACTGAAGTAAAGGAGGAAATTAACATTTTCGGCGAAAACGACGAAAACAAAAAACTCATATTTCGCATCTGAGATTTAACTTCCAACCAAATGTTTGCACCGCATGTAATTGCATTTGCAATCTGCACTCTCCATATCTGTGCTGCTGCAATCACAAAGTGCGTGTATATGTCTCTGTGTATGCTTGTTTGCACCGCATGTAATTGTGTGTGTGTGTGTGTGTTGTTGTTGTTGTTGTTGTTGTATATGTTATATCGGCGTGTATGTGTGTGTGCGTGTATGTGTGTGTGCGTGTATGTGTGTGTGTGTGTGAGTATGCGTACACGCAAATCGGGTATATATGTTAATAATGATATATAAATGATCGTATGCGCTTGTTATGGGAATTTAGCAAAGCTAGCACCGTCGTTGTATCTATCCGTCTTTAAGTGATGTTAATTATAGTTCACTTTAAACTTTAAATTTCGATTTTAAATCAATTACTTTGTCGAACAATCATCTGGATTTGATTTATTTGTTTTGCTACTTTGATCTTTTGGCGTTTATGTGTTCTGATTGAGGCTAAATGAGTTAATTGTGTTAAAAAAAAAAAAAGTGTGTTTTATGTTCGGAAATTTTTAGCATACAAAATAATTTTTGATCAGTCTTTGGAAATTATGGATTATGCCTTATTTACGGCTTGCAATATATTACTTATGCTTGCAGCAATTATTATTTATGCCGGATGTCATCGATCCTACAATATATATTTCTTTGAGGTTCAAATTTTAAATCTTCGTTTTACATTGAATAATATGCATGATTTTTACAAGTTCCATTAAATTTTGAAAGTTGGACATAAAATTTCAAACTTTTAACATTCAAAATTTATTTTAGCGTGAAACAAAAAGAGTTGTATTCCTAGAAGCTACAGGTGCACTTGCTGCTCCAGTAATACTGTCAATTTTACTATTTATCATGCATCGTAGCATGAAAACGTTTGGAGATAATGATATGGAAAAAGAAACAGCTGAGCAAAAACTGTCGCAAGTAAATTTTTGATTGATTCATTTGTATGCACTGATTGCTTTTTCTTTGATCTACCATTAAATTTTGAGTCAGACTTAAAAGTTTTTAAAATTCAAAAGTGAGTTTTTGGTTGATTCATTTGTATGCACTTATTGCTTTTCCTTTGATCATGTTTCTATTCAAATTATTTCTTTAGATATTAATTACAAAAATAACAGTGATTTCAGTCACAAACATCAAAAACAACATCATGCCAATTAGAGGAAAATGATTGTGTAAAATTGGATAGTCATTCAGAATCAGCTGTTTCAAACAGTAAATTTTTGTTTAATCATTATTTGCACGTGTTGGATGTCATCATTTTTTGTTTTTTTTTTTAGTCATTACTAAAAGTTGTTGTAACAATTATATGGTTTAACAGATTTTTCAAAATTTTGATTTTGTACGATCAACAGGAAGAGCGACAAAAATACGATGGATTCTGTTGTTTCAATTTTTAGCTGAAATTGAAATTTAACTGAATACTGGCTCAAGAATTTTGATACCTTTTATATTGAATTTATTGTAGCGTTGTAATCTTTTTATTTCTGAAAACAATGAAATGATTAAGTGGATATTTGTCAAAAAAAAAAAAAAAAAAATGGGATATATGGATGATTCGAGTTTAGAGAAATATTTGGTTAAACGATGGAAATCTGCCTAACCTTTCTCAGTTAAGGACGTTTTGATATAGTTACTCCAGATCAGCGGTTTTGAGTTTATTATAGTGTTTCATCAGAGAAAAAAGAACGGTTTTTCCTTTCTTTCTCTGCCGTTCTAATTTTTTGTTTTCGTTTTTCTTTTACAGAAAGCGAGGAAGTACGCAAAAATGCTGATGAAACAGCTCCTGTTGTTGTTGGAATTCATCAAAGAAGTCCATACGCTAGGACAATGTTGTCACGAGATAAAAATTCCATCCTAGAAGATGATAGACCAACAATTGAACATAAACGATCTGAAATCTACAGAAAAATGAGCAATGTTTGTTTTGGAAAATATCGAACAAATCACTGCGTGATATTTCAGTGAGAAAATTCTCGCAGTTCTACCTTACTATCATAGTTTATCTTTATATTTCTATTTTATTTTTATAATTTTACCTTTATAATTTATATTTCAGGTCTCTTTTTTGCCAACATTCGATGAGGTAATAAGTGGGATGGGTTTTGTACCAGTTGAAATTCCAAAATTATCCTTTTTTGGCATCTTGGGCCGTCTTATCACTGTCCATGGGCCAATTTGGCTTGGTGTTCTTTGTGTGCAGATTATAATGGTTGAAATATTCGATAATAAATTCTGTAAGTTGTGGCTTGCTCACTTGATATGATTTAAAAGTTTAATTAATGCCTACAATCAGTCAGTCTTGCTTAGAAGCAGGAACTTAGAAGCGGCCTTCCTTAGTTCTCCATTCTGTTCAAAAAGGGAAGTCATATTAACAAAGTGCAGTTATCCTTTTTAATATATATTAGAAATAATTTGTTAAAGCTGAAGTTATCCTAGTTCTAGAAAGGTAATATACGTATTTCAATCCTTACTTTTGTTTACACGTCTTCATTCCTAGTATAAATCTACTTAGTTTTCCTAATTCAGAGTAGAACCTTCAAATCTTAGGAACACTGCTGGCTTCACCAGTAACATAGACTTCTCTGTAGTCCTAAAACTTGTTAATGTTTCGTGTTCTGAAATCTAGATAAAAGTTAGTCTTGAGAACGTTGCTGGATATTTTTTCTTTTTTTGTCTTGAAAAGCTCTACTAAATATATCTTATATAATCATATTAAAAAAAATGATATGCTAATTTAAGCAGTTGTTGTTATTCGGAAGGATAGAGCATTTAATAAGGCTGATTTTTTTTTTTTTTCATTCACTGAGATAATAAGCTTCTGACGTCGTGTTTTCTCTTTAGGTGTTAGCTGTCAGCGAAATGTTTCCATTGTCATCATTAATCTCCTCTTGTTTTTTACAACACTAACTTTTGATATGGATTGTAATTTAAACTTTCAGTTTCGAATTAGTAATTAATAATTTTCAAATCAATAATTTGCAGATCACTCATTTTATTATTATCATCCTGGAATAATGCAGTTAACAATGATAATTGCTATATTATTGGGTGTTTTCCATGAGATTAAATGGACTTGGCTTGTTAATGATATTTTAGGTATTGCAATATCTTACACAGTCATTGCACGTACTGAAGTAAGTTCGGAAAATTTTTTTTTTAAATAAAGTTGTAGGATATGGAGGTTTCATATAAATTTTTGTGAGATTTTTGAGTGATGACTATGAATGATAGGTTTTGGTGTTGTGATTTAATTAATTTAAGATGATGGCTTCATTTCAATTCCTAGCATAACATGCTCTACTTTAACATAGAGTTCCTGAAAAGATAAAATCTTATTTTAGATTGAAAGCTGGTAAAAACTTTTAAAATTCTTGCAAGTTGGGGGAAAAAAACTTTATGATATTGCAAATGTTAGCACTATATTTCAGACAGTAAGTTATTTCGCTGGCTTCTTATTCCTTCTTGGAATGTTTTGCTTTGATACATTTTGGTTTTATTGTGTCGATCTTTTCTGTTAGTTTTTACGGTCATTTTTCTTGAGTGTTTTATTTTGATTAACTGATGCAGAGAAGTGAGAAATGAAAAACGTAAATGTAGACGAGTGGCAGTTTGTAAGGTAGATTTTTGTATGGTAGAAGTCGAAAATTGGAACTGTTTCTCTCGTAATTAATAGAACGGATTAAATTACGAACATTTGATTTAATTTTAGCACTGGTGACACAGTGTCATTCACCGATTATGTTATTCATTCCAGTAATAAAAAAGAGTCGGTTCGCTAGGATTTCAATTGTTGATATTATAGTTCCAGGTAATCATCAAATCAGTTGTGTTTTAAATTGCAATGAATTAGCTAATTTCAAGCAAATCTGTACTCTTTTCTTTTTGAAGTAGTTAGTTACATGTAATCGGTGTGCATTCATATCATTGTACATCATGCATGCGAAATAACGTAAATCATTGCTCATTTCATTGAAATATATGTTATTGGTGAAATATATAGTATTCAGATAGTAAATAGAACGAGTAGATACTGTCAATTAGTTGTTATCATAAGTGACAGTACGAGTAGACACTCTTAATTACTTGTTATTATAAGTGATGGAACGAGTAGAAATTGTCAATAAATTTTTATCATAAGTGATAGAACGAATAAGTACTGTAATTAATTGTTATTATAAATGTTTTGCAGGACTTTTCCTAAATATTGTACTAAAATTTGCGGAAATGTACGATTCAGGAGTATTCTTGCTTTCTTTCTGGGCTTGTATTTTTGGTTTATTTATTACTGAATTAATTACCATATTGCGAGGAAAATCGACACCAGCAATGGTTTTTCCTACGATTTTTACCATATTAGCTTCTGTGATTGGCGTTAAAAATCCGTCCAATTTATGGCAGTTTGGCATTAAACATTGAGCACTTTCAACAATCGACGAATAGTAGAACGCATTCTGTTTTAATGTTAGATTTCAAATGAAGCAATTCTATCTACGCCCATAACTTTTTTTTTCTTTTCTTTGTTATTCATACTTTCTAGCTTAATTGTTTTGTTCTTTCTTTTTGAAGAATTTTGTAAAGACGCTTGTTATCATTTCAATTTAAATATTCATCCATATTTGATATACATGATCCTGGTGACAATAAGTGATAATAGTTTCATCCATATTTGATGTACATGACCCTGTGATCCTGGTGATAATAAGTTTGGTGATAGTAATTGATAATAGTTTCGTCCATATTTAATATACATGAACCTTGTGATAATAAGTGATAATAGTTTGGCAGTGCCTTCCAAACTCCAAAAATATACGTTTTTACAGTAGTACTTTTGTACGTTTTATATAATTTATAGCATGATTTCTGTTACTTCTAATTTATTAAGTCTCAAATAATTTCAGTTTTTGTTGTGTACATCGTTGTTAGGAAATGAAATTTTTTTTTTCATGCTTGATAGATTGAAAATTTTTGAATGTTCTTTAATCATCATATAAATTTTCGTTGTAGCGACATCTAATCTTCTTTAACGAATCGGCAATACTTTTGAGCTGATGTAAAATTAATTTATATCCTGTCCAGTAACTATCCATTAAGTATGGAAGATCGTTCATTTCGCAAAAATTTCTGACCTTCATTGATACTTTTGGCAAATTTGCTCGGGGTATTGTAGGGAATAAGTGATGCTCAATCTGAAATATTCGAAATAAACAAAATAATATGTTGGTGAAATGCAGAAATATCAAAATGTATGCTAAAAAATCGCGATATGGTGATACAATTTTAAGCAAATATAAATTTCAAAAAAAAAGAATCAATGATCGAAGTTTGTCACCTGATAATTAAGGCCACCCCAGAACCAATCAATAATCGGCGATGGTAACATATTGCGAGTTGTCAGTATATGGAGACAAGGGAAATTATTCAGTAAACGACTTTGATCTGGAAACAGAAATTACTGCAATGGCGAAGTGCTAACAATGGATGACCAATAGCTGTGTCGAATGTCACTTTTAACTACTGCAGCTGGTGATCTACACAAACATTAAACGATAAAAGGAAATTCATGATGGTAAGTGTTTGATTATGTTTTAAGTCTATTTCAGTTACTGTCGGTAGTATATATCGGCGCTATATTTGATTGTTTATGTTATATATTCAGTTACTATCGATAGTATTATTGGGAGTATATACCGGTAGTATATATCGGTGATTACTGCCGAATTATATAACAATTTCCAGGAAATGAGCAACACATTATAACTTACAAGGAAATTTAGTAACAGAATTGTGACTGTAAGTAACGACATGAGCGATAAGAAATCCAGCACCTAGTTGACTAATTGCAAAATACAGAATTCGTATTGATCCTGTAGGAAGAAGCCAAAGTTGAATGATAACCCATGTCCAGTGTAGAAAGATGCAAACCTGAATATTGTAAATATTCAAGCTTAATAATTATTTTAATTAATAAAGATTTTGTAGCAAACCAAAAAAAAAGAAAATAATTATTGAAAAAAAAAAAATACTTATTTATTTTTAAAGGATGAAAAAAATAGGTTAGTATGAAATTTCAACTGAAATACTTTTTCTTCACTTCCAAATTATATCTATTACATTGACTCTTGTTTATCTCTTTAAAATGACCTGTTCAGCAGAAGCATTGATAACATGTTGCCTGTACTGATTGTATGGTGCAGTAATAACGAATAGTATTGATTGCATTGTCCAGGAAAATCGCAAAAACGGTAACATAAACGTGAAATATAAATGTTGATAGCGTACCACCTATTAAAAAAAAAAAAAGAACAAAATAACTTGAAGATTACTAATACTAGAAATAAAAAAAAAAACATTGGGTAAAACAAGGAGGCGAAAAATTATCTACAAATTAACCTTTACAATGATTTGTTCGAATAAACTTTTGTACTTTTTCAGATCATCTGGGACAAATGCTAATAATGGAGCTAAATCAATATCACCATCCTGAAAAAAAAAAAAAAAAACCATGTATATATAAATATTGATATTGATGATATTAAGATATTTCAAAGGTAGTTTTATAATATTATGATTATGAAGAGAAATTTTTTAAGATATTAAGAATTTTATGATTATTTAAAAATCTTGTACGTATAAAATATTGATATTGAAGATATTGAGATATTTCAAAATAGTTTTATTAAATGATTATGAAGACAAGTTTTTTAAGATATTAAGAATTTTATAATTATTATTTTTACCTGTCCAACAATATTTGTTGCAGCATGATGAGTATTATGCTTTTCCTTCCACCAATCACGTGAAAATCCTTGTATGATATTACCATAAATCAGTGATAAGAAATCATTATTTTGACGATTTTTACTTGGTTGTTGATGACAAAAATCATGAGTTAACCAACCAAATTGTTGCCAACAAAGTGCTAAAACTATCGCTGATGTCAAGAACCTAAAAGAATTCAATCTTTTTTTTTTGAATCATTTTTTATAAGATTTCTCTATGTAAATGTAAAAAAATACCATGTAAAATATTGTAGGATGAAAGCAATGAGCAATAAGGTAAATGCTTCAGCTGATTTATAAATGTAATAAGTTGGCTCCACTTCGAATAATCCTTCCGAAATAAGTTCTTCTCGTAAGGCAACAAAATTTTTCACTATTTGCTTCTCCTATAGTTCACACATCGAGAGTTTACATATCGAGATTTATTCATCGAATTTTTTGTTATTGAAAAAAAAGTTCATTCCAAACCTTACAAATCTGTGCTGTATGAAAATTTGAATAATTTGATCGATTCTTTTATTTTTTGTTCAAATTAATAATACCTTTGTTTCTGGAAGATTGTAAGACGATACATTTAATTCATCGATACAACTATCATCTGAATTATAATAATTCTCAAATTTACAATCCTGATTGATGAATACAAGTAACAAAAATTTTATAAAAAAATTTTCAAATTTCTTAGTATGGTTAGAAAAATCAGGATTTTGGAACTTAATTTTCAAATAAAATATGATTTCTAACCATCGATAGTTTGAAACCTATCAATTTTATCGGTACAATTTCGTTTCTTAAGCAATTCCAATTGCTTATAAGCATTTTTGCTTCCTTCATGAAAAGCATGAAATACTTGTGTAGCATCGGCATTCCTGGAATTTGCATTACGGTTTTTGCTATCGTTCCATTAAGCTAGAATTTTTCAAATTTATCCAGAAATAATAATAAGTCTGCTTGAGATTTGGATTCATCAGTTCCCAGTGCAAATTGTTTATCCTTAGAAGAAGGGTAACTTGCCAAAAAATGACAAAACGAATCACTGTCAACCTGAAGTGTTTATCCCAACTACTACCAATAGGTACATGTCGAAATTACATGCTCAACAACTTGACAGCCATTCCAATCATTAATTGAAATTTTGATTTTATATTGGAAACATTGAGCCAAATAGTTCCAATGATTTGGATTTTTTTTTTCAAATCAAAATTCAGTACTTCCATTATAAAATTTCATATTATTAAACAGAAACATCCGATAAACTGCTTGCATATTGACTGATGATGGTTTATTATTTCAACTGACAGCTAATTTATTTTATATAATTTTTTCGCTTATGAATTTTATTTTAAAGCAAACCTGTAATGATTGATAACACTTCCACCTGGATGTCTCTTTTGGAAATCTCTTGTTATTAGTAGCCACTTATCGTCAACCTTTAACCGAAAATCACTGCCATCCTCTTCATTCATTGCTAACTAGCATGAAATAAAACTTTATAATAGATAGAATAAACTTTAGCTTATATTAAATGGATAGTCAAGTAAATATCTTACGTATATATCTACCTAAAATATACATTTTTATTATCTATATCATAACCTTTCAAATAATCTCATAACAATTTTTTTTTTTTTTTGTTTTTATTTTTCCACTTATAATTCACGAAACAATGAATACAGATAGATTTTATTTCAACAACTGTGAACAACACGTGAAATAATTTTTTTTTGTTTTGAATGGAAATTTAAAATATAAAATATTTTTAGCTATCCTTTCAAACTATTCCAGAAATGTTATTTAGAGAAACAACTGTGAACAACATGTAAAGTAACTTTTTTTTGTTTTGCATTAAAATTTAAAATATAGATTTTTAGCCATTCTTTCAAACTATTCCAGAAATGTTTGCTTAGAGGAAAGTATCAGATAATATTTTAGATAGAAAAAAAGATAGATGATGTATGAGCAGTGATATTTGCAAGCAAAAAAGAAATATGAATCGTGTTGTTAATAATTCAGTGTATAGATAGATATTTCTTAAATATATCGATTTGAAATAGTATTAATTACTGATAAATGCATTAACAATATTACTAATATGTAATTTCATTTGAGGGAATAACATTTTCATAATTTTTGCTTTTTTTTTTTTAAATAACTGAAGTACTTTAATTTGATTTTCCGCCAATATCATTCGAAAATTTCAAAAATATTTGGAAAGCCGCCAAAAAAACAGTCAATTTTAGACTAAAATTTTTGAAATATGATACAAATAGATGTTTAGTTTTTTTTGGACTATAATTTCATAATTTTAGAAAATAAGAGAAGAAATTCCAGTTTTGTATTAATATTATATTAATATTAGCATTTCGAATGTTGTATTAATTATGTTTCAAGTTTTATTTTACGATATATACGTTATATACGTAAGTTTTCACGCTAAATACGCTATATACGCTGTATACACGCTTTTATTTTACACTATATATACTATACAAATACTTAGAATTTCGTATTTTAATATAACAGTAGATTTGAATATGAGGAATGTTGAATTTAGGAATGTAAAGTGTATGAATTATGTGATACGTAAAATAAGAGTAAGGAGATATTAATTAATGGAGATGAGAAAATTGCAGAAAGATAAAGGCTAAGGTTAAGAAATAAGAAGAGAAAAAGAGAAAGTAAATAGAAGAGGAGAAAGGCAAATAAATTGAAACAAGTTTAAAATTTGGAAAAAAAATTTCACAATATTTTATAAAATATGGGAGAGATAAATGGTACAAAAACGACGAGAACCAAGAACATTGCAACAAATAGATGAAAAGAGGAGGGGTGATGGGTCAAAAATGATATCAGTGATGGTGATAATGATGATGATGATGATGATGATGATGGTGATGGTGATGATGATGATGATGATGATGATG
>JARVGP010000967.1:0-24707 GCA_029876185.1 Mansonella ozzardi | reverse complement strand
TTTTTTTTTTTTTTTTTTTTTTTTTATTTTTTTTTTTTTTTTTTTTTTTTTTTCATTTTGCCTATAATTAAATGTGAAATTTAACCAAAAATACAATAAAACAAGTAGAATTTTCAGTTTCTGAGAAATGGAAAAAAAATTAAATGTACCGAATTGATTAAGCGAAATGCACCCTTCGTACTTGTTTATGCCAATGAGCTAATGGTAGTTAATGGAGCAAAATTTCAATCTCCATTCAATCTGAAAGCAATTCCTGATTTATATGCTGGTAAAATTTGTCGCTATTTTAAATTTGTATATTTTACGAAGACGTTATAAAATAACTTTCTTCTAATTAATTATAAGCGGTCTTTTTTTTTGATGACAAGCAATTTAGAACGAGTTGTGCAGTATTCTGAATGTTATTTAACAAAATAAATGTTAAATTTGTGCTAAGGTTAATTTTTTATTTCAATGCAGAATAAAAAAGTGCTAATTTAAGACACTGCAAAGAATTCATCATCCGGAATGGCTAGAAAACGCTCGAAAAGGATGTTACAGTACTATGTATATTCGGCGAAAGAAAAGCAGAATGATAATGATAACAGTTTAGAGAAAAGAACCGAACGACATCTTAAAAAATTTCGAGATTTAGGACCACGCATACTGCGAGGCCGGAAACAAGTAATTGCTTGATTTTTCCCTTTCTGATAAGATGAAAAAATTTGCATATCAAAAATCCGGAAAAAATTTTAATAACATTAATTTTACTGTGGTACTTATCATATTTGTTAGACAGTTAATTGCACGCAATGTTTAAATTTCATCTTCTGAGAATTCCGAACAGTTGGCAGTTCAGCAAAGCAATGGACAATACTATCAATTGCCACTGTAGAGAAGCTATTTCCTTATCATTAGTAGTCCTGAACGATATTTACCTGTTAGCATTGGTGTGCAAAATTATCTGCAGCCGAACATGCAGTATGAAATAGCATGATATATAACTTTTCTAAATTTTATAGATATTTTGAGTGAATATTTATTGAAAAATCTTTTATTGATTGTTATCAGTTGAAATTAATCATGCAGAAGTATGAGAAATAGAACTTCTTCCTAAAACATTGAAATTTTGCTGTTAAGAACTACGATAACTTTACAAAATAGGAAAATTGTGAGGATCAAATTACTAATTTTTAGGGCTAACAATAAGCAGCCTAAGATTAACTTTATGTTGGTCTCAACTTTCATATTAATCTCTTCTATTAAGTTCATTTCTTAACAGTAACAGATATGTATGAGATATGATGATGACAAATATCTGAAATATAAATATTTAATATTATTTGCAGCATTATAAAATTTTATGCTATTATTGCCGTCTTTGCCCGTAGTATTAAGTGATATTTGCCACGGTAAGATATATGTTGTATTTGCCTGCAGTATAAGATGTAAGCAATGTTTATCTACGTGTAAGATTTAAACGGTATATCAATAAAGTACGTGTAATCTATTCTGTGTTAGATACTTTTCCTTATATAAATTTGACTATATTTGCACATAATTTTGTGATATGCAATTAAATTTATCTATTTGGCTATGAAACAAGTAATTATAGGTAATAACTAAATGTTCTGTAGTTTTTTACTTGCTGTATAATTTTTTTTTTTTGTTGTAGAAATATGAAAAATATCAGAAAATATTCAGTGTAATTGAAAAAAGATTAATTCCTTGTAGGATCGTTCACTGCAAAAACGTAAGAAGCAAAAAGTTCGCAGTACTTTTCGAAATGATCCAATGATGGGTTTTGGTATGGAAAGAAAATTATCAAATGTTGTGACAGTTTCACCTTCACCTTCCACAGAACAGAGAAAAAATGATGATTTGACGGTAGTATTACTTCCAGGCGAAACTTATTCTTCCCAAGTACTATCAGTTTTTTTTATCAATATTTTTTGTATTGTTTACTAAGAATAAATTACTTATTCTTGTAAAATTTTAAGATTTTAACACTGTATTTTTATTGATCATATGTGAACAATTAATTTTGCCTTACCAAAGTGAACCAGTGATTTGTTTTGCAAAGTTTTAATGAATTTTTGCAATGAATTATTTTTAGTAATTCTGATAAAATACTTTCTCAGAGCTGCAGAACAGAAAAATTGAATGTACGATTTCGAGATATAGGATGGGAACATTGGATTATCGCACCAACATCATTTGAAGCACACTACTGTAGTGGCACATGTCCTTTTCCGCTCAAAAAGGTTTCGTTTTTGAACTTAATGAAATTTAAAAATCCTTGGACCATCGTGCAAATAGAAGTTCTAAGCTTCTAATTCAACTTTTTAATTTTTATTGTTAAAATATTTTTCTTATTTAAACTTATTTACATGATTAAGGAAGTGAATCCATCAAATCATGCGATTGTTCAATCAATAATTCACCGACTGGGCCTAAATCCTCACGTTCCGGATGTATGTTGCGCACCGGATAAAATGGATTCTTTGACATTACTTTATTATGACGAAATGGAAAATGTTGTGCTGAAAAATTATCCACGAATGATTGTTACGTCTTGCGCTTGTTTGTAATATATAATCATATTAGCATCGGTAGTTTTCGAATTTACGAAGTGTTTGGATTAATTGAAAATAATGCCTTGCCAGTGTTTAGTTGAAAATCATTGAATATTTCCTAGCACTTTATTTTGCGACATTCCATCGAATTGAGAATCTTAATGCAGTTAATTAAAAAGTTTTCCCGTATTTATCACATTTATTTGTTGAGGAAATTTTATTTCGCTTTTAAGTTTTATTTGGTATTATCTGATGAATACCTCAGCGAATCCTCAATTATCTTTGTATTTTATCAGTATAGAAATTCATATTATGCCACAATCATGAAAATAATAAAATATTAACACTGATGTATTGTTCTTTAAAATTTTCAAAATTTTTTAAGCAAATAATGACACACAATTCTTATGAACTGATAAAACAAAAACATGTGCAGTAAACTTGTTTCAGACCAATTTATTCTTCATTGTGGAAATTTGACTGGGAAAACAGCTTTCACTATTTGAGAATTTTATCGCTGCATAAGATTTATGTTCAATTTTGAGAAATTTCAAATCTTATATTTTAGGTGCCATTCAGAAATATCATACTAGCAATCATCCCATTGTACCAGACATCAGTGGATATTTTTTATCTTATTTAAGTAATACCACTGAGGATTTAGTGCTTCAAAAGCTTCAAACTGATTATGAATTACAATCCGAATTCCCTATACAGAGAGGAAAAGTTCCCAGTGATATTTCCAGAGTAGGTCATTTATCAAATCACGGTCGCCATTTAAATTCAGCAGTCGAAATATAGTTTATCTGACATAATCATTACTGTTCTCGATATTAGCTGAAGTGTCACAATGTCGAGCAAAACTTGTTTTATTATTCATTTGATTCTTGACCCGGATTTTACCAGTCTACATATCATCATCGAATAGAATGATACTTTCATGATCATTCCTTTTTCTCTATGATCAAGTGTTAATGGATTGTTTGTTAAAATAAAAACTGTGAATTGAATGCTTTCTAGAAATATTTCAAGAATTCATGTTTACCATATTGTTTCTCATGCCTAAGAAATTTTTTTTTGACATGTCATCGTCATTAAATAATTTATCGCTTTTTTTGCTTCTTTTTTTTTCAATAATATTTTTATTGCTTATGGAAAACGTTTCAATTTTTCGAGGAGGAAATTCGACAAATCTTTCAATTAAGTCAAAAGTTTACGATGTTCTACTACAAAGTAAGTGGCAATAACTAGGAAGAAATTTGTGAAATTTATGAATTCTGAAGGTTCATTCAGAGCAACTGTTGCTTTTCATTCATTTTTCAAAAGTTAAAAATAGGTAGTTTTCGAAAATGAAAGCGAAACAAGTTTTATTCATTGAAATGAGCGATTTTTTTAAACAAAAGTTTCTCGAATTTAATAACAAAAAAAGAAGAAATTTGAATTGAAACAGATGAAAGTAATTATTCAATTTATTTTTGTCTTAATATTACCAAAAAAAAATCTATCAGAGAAAAAATTTCTTGACATATCTATTTAAGTATCCGTTGAAATTTCAAGTACAAAATTATTTGGCACTCGACAAGTTTCATCTTATTTTAGTCTCTCAAAGGATCAGAAAAAAGATTAATATAAAAAGAAATTGAGATTAGCTTGAAATGAAGCTATTCCGATATGCTATTTTTCGAAGATGATTTCTGCAACAAATCCTTAATTTATCTCGTGAATGCCAGTAATTTCGATTTTTTGCAGATAACAGAACTATTTTTCTCCTTTCAGGTTGAATTGTTAAATGTGAAAGGAAGGTAGAGAGGAGGACAGCGAGATAATATCAATGACTGCATCAAATTAATTGCTGAAACCTTTATAATATTGGATTTGATACAAAAATAATTACACTTTCGATAGCGTAATTTTAAATCATTATGATAATGTAAGCTGGTAATGGGAATGGTAGCGTCGATCATTTGCTGCATTATTAAGGTAATTTGATACGCAACTGACTGTGAAAACTGAGTGACTCTATCTGGAATTTCTCATATATTTGAATCAAGGTTACTCGGGTCATCATGCAGGCTATGGTTCCTGTCACTCGCTTTTCTCATCCGTAGTCTTATGTAAGTATCGAAATCCCTTCATATCACTTGCTTATATCATTCTCATCGCCTTAATTTCATTTGCGAAACTTCATTATTCCGTCTTCGATTTATTTCAATACTCAATTTCAATCTTGGTGATCCGAAACAAGCAATGAAATATTATGACCATCATTAGCTGTCACTAAGCAGATAAAATGTGACAATCGTAATAGGGAAAAAAACTTTTGTTTCTGTAACTTCCCAATATAAGAAGTAGTATTCGACAATTCAAAAGAAAACTATAATCAAAATAACAACATATGAAAATTATAAAATTGCAGAAATGATTTTGCATTTTTTTCAGCTAACTATTCAATAACAACACCTGGGGTATAAATGAAGAATGAAATGAAATATTTGAAAAAAATATTTGAAAATCATAACTGATAAAAGAATAGTTAATCTTTTCAAACAAAAGAAACACAAACAAAAAACACTTTTCCAAGTTTTTACCGAGCGAAATTGCAGAAATGATTTTGCCTTTTTTTTCCAGCTAACTGTTCGGTAACAACACGTAAGATATGAATGAGGAAGAAATATAAAATTAATTAAGATTTGAGTTTAAAAAAGGGTATAAATGCACAATGCAATCTATATAAGGCATAAAAACTTGCTGAGCAAATTGAAAAAACTAAGATTCAGCACAAAAAAAAGACACGTTCACTGGAATGACGCAACAAAAAAGATAAAATTTCAGAAAAATATTCCAAATGACCCACAAAAAAAACAGAAAAAATGGTATTTGTGTCTAGTTAATTTTAAAACATGGAATATTTACAGAAAGTTGAAAGTCTTATTTAGACAGTTCAAGTATTGTAAAAAATGTTTCGAAAAAAAGTAATAATTGATATTCAAGTCACAATGGCATACATTAGTTTATTATTTATCAAAATCAGCTACTACAGCAGGATTTCTAAGAACTTTTGAAAATTCAACTCCTACTCACATATTTGAGCTGGAAAAATCTACTATGCAAATCAAAGACATTATTATGCATCAAAGACATTATTTTGTATCAGTATTACAAATATTAAACAAATTCCTCAACCACAACTAATTTGACTTGTTTCTTTAAACTTGTACACGCTTCAATTC
The DNA here is from genome assembly GCA_029876185.1 of Mansonella ozzardi. Classification (NCBI taxonomy): domain Eukaryota; kingdom Metazoa; phylum Nematoda; class Chromadorea; order Rhabditida; family Onchocercidae; genus Mansonella; species Mansonella ozzardi. The sequence continues at coordinate 18,922 of JARVGP010000967.1, read as the reverse complement.
TGCTACTGTAAAATGCATACAGCTTTTTGCATAGAATAATCTGAGTATTGTTGTATTTGAGGATTTTCCCAATTCCAAAAACGAAAAACACAAAAGGTGGAATATCTAAACAAATAATATCACAAAATTTACAGCAACTGAGGAATAAATAACATAATTCAATTATACAACTCGCCTTTGATCCAACAGCATTAAATACAATTTCTCAAAGAACCGTTAGAGAGTAACACTGACTTTAAATCGTCATCCACGCTAGCTAAAATTGCAGAAATTTGTGACTGCAATCGAACTCGCGAACTTTCAGATGTTTTGTCCAAATTTTGAATGCGGTCACTTAGTTTGAGAACAAGATCAACAATCTCAACCTGCGGACGTTTATGAAGTGTTTCCTTGCTAAAATCTGCGCTACACAGCATCTAAAATGACGTGTTTGCAAATCCGTATCTTAAAACCCTATCCACTTCTGGATAATCTGAATTTTGCATTTAGCGAAGAAAAATCATAAGCGGCTTCAACATCACCATCAATTTTCATTGTACAATTTTTCTGTTTCTTTGTATGCTATCCCTCTCTGCTCTCTTTTATTTGTATATCTTGAGGACAACTTTAAAAGGATGTTTACCTGCATAAACAATAATCGCATTCTATTAATTGATAATTCTTAACGATAAACATACTTCTAGATGTAGAAGTCGCAACTGTCGTTCCAAATCAGCCTTTCTGCGAGATAACCAATCCCGAAAGTTTAATGAAGTTGTAAACTTTTGATACAAACCTGATATGAATATGCAAATTCAACTGGCCTTATCTATTCCATCGAAATGCTTCATTCGTTATTCAATCTCTATATAGAGCTGAGTAAATTCTAAAGAAGTGAAGAAAAAAAGAAACAAAAGAAAATTACCTCGCCAATCACCTCTGATACCTGATGTCTGCATAATTCTTGTCTCATCCAAGGCAGAAAAGAAGTTCTCCACAACAAATGGATAAATCTGTGGAACATTCTGCAATATATACTAATAAAATAAGAAAAAATCAAATATTATGCAAAAAGAAGTGATGGAATCATTTTATTATATATTTCGCAATCATGAAAAAGATATGTTCCCCAACAAAGAGAACACATTCTGTAAAAAAATTAAGATACTTTGAAAGGTGACAAATGCTTTTTCAGAGGCATTAATGATGAAACGTAATTCTCTAAAGGCATCATGAAATTTTGCGTCAGATCAAGAAAGCGCCGTTGCAGCTCTGTTCCATCCGTGCAATCTGAAGTGCTAGCCTTCAAAACATCTTTGAAAAGTGACTTGTCCTTTTGGAGAAACATTTTATATTGGCTGAATAAGCCATATTTCGTCTCGAGAGTATGTTTTTTCCATATTTTCCTGAAAAGTTTACAATGGTTAGGATATCAGTCGAAGAATGAAATCAAAAAATAGATTAACGAAAACTTTAATTAACGCGATTCTTGAAATTCCTTTACCCAAAATTTAATCAAACTAAAAGTGAAATATTTCTTTATACAATTATAAAAAGGTATAGACATACTTCCTTTTCCCTCCAATGGGAATCTTTTGCTCTTCTGAAGGTAGCAGACGAACAATATGTGGCCAGTTTTGAAATATTTTCGTGAAGAACGGATTGGTTACTCCAAGAATTACATCTGGCCTTTAAAATTGTAAAAAAAAGAGTCGGTAGCGTCGAGGAAAACAAAAAAATTGCGTGCATTGCATGACTTATTAACATTTTCAGAGATATCTTCTTTGTTCATAATTCAACAGAAGCAAGGAAAACGAGTACCATGGATCAGCCCTTGACGAATATTCCCGAAATTCAGCATCATGGATTGTGAAGAAGGGTCGATAATCGCTGGAGTACCTAAAACTGTCCATAATGAAAGTTGGAAAGTCAAAAAAACAAATCTGAACACAAATATTAGAAAAAAGGAAAAAATAATCGTAGTATTTTTGCATATAAATACCTCAAAGGCCATATCAATGAAATGAGAGACTGCACGAATGTGGAACATTCTGATGGATTTTGCGCAAGCACCACAATTGGCTGAAATAATTTCCTTTTCAAATAAATATTCTTATCTTCAAGTTAATCTAGATTTCTGCAACTTATTTCAAGCGGTGAGAGTAATAGTTTAATGATACGATATTCTCATGGGAAATGAAAAATTACAGGAAGAAGACATTTCAGAAATTACCTCGCCGGTTAATACTAATTCCCATAATAGTTGCACATGGTTAACAACAAACAACAAATTTCTGAAATGAATTTTTTTTAAACATAATGACAAAAAGGCTAGATATGTCCAAGAACAGATATGATTGAGCCTTAAATTAAAATGCTTTTAACATTTTCTGACCTAATCCATTCAAAAAACTCAATTAACAGGTTTATCAACTTACCCAGAAATATTCGATTTATTCATTATAGATAATAAAACTGGATTTTTGCTAGGTGACGTTAACTGAAAAATTTAGAAATATATGAGTCATGAATTTTTTTTGCATTTTCTCAGAAGTGAACAATGGAATTTTAAGAGTGCAAAATCAGATATAGAAGTAGCAATCAAACTTGATTTTTGCTTTTTCTTAAATGAATTTACCATATGATGCCGACCCCACTCTCAATCTGCTTGAGAAACTTACTTTAACATTCAAAAGATAACATTTTTGAGGTGAATATATATCAATTTGGCATGGAATCCGACACTGTATCACATTTCCCATCAGGGGTAAACAAAGCACGATACCAGGAATGGGAATCGACCATTGATCGATTTGATGGCAGGCTAAAATAATGGATGTGAAAGTGATTATATTATAAAAAAGAGCAAAATGATCAACTGCTTCACTCATTCTCCTGATACAAATTGGTCTCTGATAACGTTTAACACAAGATATATAAAACAGAATGAGTAGGAAGGGAATTTTAATACATACAATAATTGTAATAAATATAATACATATCTCCAAATATTTCAACATTAATCTATGCTAAGCTCATGATATCACAAACATCACCTGGCAACACACAACATCACAAACGAAGTATATATAACATGACAAAAACAAATGAAGCTGATCAAGAAAATACATTTAAACTTTAATGCATAATGCCGTAGCTTAACCTGCTTCGATCGCTGGCTCTCCGGAATCGAAAAAGCCTTGTGCAATCACACCGACAGCAAGCGAAAATAAATCAAAAAGAGGCAACACTGTTAGTAAAACAAGACTCTGCAAGTATTCATGATTAAATAACTGCCAGGATTAACTCATAAAAAATCAAAAGACAAAATTGATATTTTGGTGAAACAGACCTTTTGAAAGTAACCGCGTGGCAAAGAAGAGTCCTTATTCTGCCTGAAAATCAAACCGAACATTAGTAACATGCAAGTGATAAAAAACGAAATATCAAATTTTGACATTCTGTAACAAACAAAAAGAACTAATTCTTCTCAGCAATAAAGGAATATCGAACAAACCTGGAATGAACAAATCCATAAAAGTATTGCGGATCGGCATCAACAGCTGCCGGCACAAGCTCTGAATATGCACCATATGAAGATAAACTGGAACCAGATGATCGACGTATTCGAAAGTGAAAATTGGTATCACGTGCCATGCCACAGTTAGAATCCGGGAATGACAAGTAACATATACTACTTTTCTCATTAACTGTCAACTGTGCATCACCGGGATAGACTACCTTGAAAACGAAGAATGATTCCCTTTCATTTGGAATTTGATTCATAGATGATCAGGATGAAACTAACTCCATAGAATTTGGTGTTAGCATTTTAAACTTTAACGTTCAACTTAAAGAAGCTAAAAATTAATTTGCAGAAGTTGTGACTTCAAGCTAATCTACCGATAAAGTGAGAGCTATTATAACATGTCAAAAACTTTATAAATAAATACTTTAATTGTTTATAATTCTGCTATTTCTGATTTAATTTCCAATTGTATATGGAAATATAAAATCTTTGAAACGAATTTATTTAAATCGAATACTTACTTCAACTGACTGACCCAATTCAAGATCAAATGTTACAACACAGATGCAATATACCCAGCGACCAAATTTCTCCCATGGTGGCGTATCAAATGCTTCCATGCCATTTGTTTTATTCATATTAGTTTATTAATAATAATAATCGTCAACTGATAACGGAATGCTAGCAAAATCTGATAAGTTGGTACACCATTAAGATTGTATTTTTGTAAGATTTGCAAAATTTCATTAATAAATAGAATCTGAAATTAAACTCAAGTGTATCATTATTATGGAGCAATAATTTTACTTGAAAAATGCTTCATAAAAATAAAATATCATTAATAGTATCTGTATGATAGTTGAAAATCATATTAATGAAGTATTAATAGGATATGAAATAGTATTAATTGGAAATAATAAAATACATTGCATGATGGAATGAAAGATAATGTGAATTAAAAATACATTTATCAGGATAAGAAATAATGATAATTTAAAAGATTTTACAGAGAATTAAGATATTTTACAAAGTAAATTACACTTCTTAGTAATGACAGAAATATATAGATTATTGTAATTTAGAAAGGAATATACAGAGGTCAGAAGGTACTAAGTAAATTAGTACAAACTTCCCCAGATTATACTAATTCAGGCTAAATTATCAGTCTGACAAAAAAAAAATGTTCTAACACAGGTTTAGATGCGAGTTGCGGCATTGTTGACGTACATTGCTGATGACAAATAATGGGGAGTTTTGTTTATTTATGTTTACTTACGTAGTAACGTGTTATTTTAATTTAGTTGATTTATTTGATCAATTAAAGACAAGAATGATATATATGGTACTAAATAAAATGCAATAATGCATCTGTTATTTGGTATTTTTTCCAATTTAATGTTGTTACGTTTCCTGTGACCTGGTAAACATAACACGTCATACATGTTAATTAAGCTGTTAATATTTGCCAATTAATTAAAGCAGATTATTATTTTTTTTTTGTAAATGAATTGAGAGAAGCTGCTGTAGCATTTTCATCATTTTGCCACTTGACCTACGTTATATATGAGATGACGTCAATTAATTCAAGCAGATCAGTCGTACATTTTTCCTACTTACTGTTACTCTTATTATATTTTAAACAAGTCATGAATTAAAAAAAAAAGAAAACTAATTCAAGTTATAACTTTTAAAGTGATATCTTGAAAAGCATATAGCTTGTATAAACTAGTATCATTTTATTATAAGTAATGGCATACGTATGCCGGAATTACGTCTAATGATCATATACTGTAATTACGTTTTCCATGTACCTAATTACGTCTAACATCCAATTTACGATTGAAAACAAAGTATTACTTTAATTCTTTCATTAGAACAGAGGAAAATCGTTTCCGGTAGAAGTAAAATCGATGATAAATAAAGTGCATCGGAAAGAAAAAGTGATATTAACATACTGATTATATACTTTATGACATTAATATTAATGTCATAAAGTTATAAGATAGTATAAACTAGCGTAATATAATCATAATTAATAATACACATATATCGTAATTATATCGGATGATACGTGACATTAAGTTTAAGTCATAAAGTTCAAGATACATTTTGTGTTGTACTGATGGCTGATAATGATTGGCCGACAGCATACGTCATATTTAATTATCGTGAGAAATAAAGATGAAAATAAGTTAGGAATAGATAGTGATATGGATCTGCTTAGAGAGAGAAATGATTACTGGTGAATAACGGTATCTTAGATTAATTGAATTCAACAAAGGAAGAGAGAAGAAAAAACCGGTTTTGGACTTTATCAATTTGTAATAGTCCAAGAAATTTGACATTACTACTGTTACTGGTATCAACATTTTGATTGAGATATAACGGAGAAAGGTGAGAGGAGAGAGGATGAAAATTTGTAATTTTTTTTTTGTTCACTGCTTTATTCTCATCAATAGTGATACTACTACTGTTCCTGATATCAGTATTTTGATCAAGATCAGTAAAACAACAGCATGATTGACCATTTTATTATTACCCGTCACTACTACTCAGCACATCCATTTTTTTATTTCCAATTTTAATTTTAAACAGTGAGTGAAACAGTATTATAGTAACTTGCCTGCCATTCATAGTTTTTAGCATACCTTTCGGGAAAAAAAAACAATAAAAGGGAATATTATAGAAATATTGTCTTTTGAGAAATAAAATGTAAATAGATGACATCTCAAATATGGCTGATACTAATGTTAGATGTTTCAATTATATGATTTCATTGAATTAGTTTACTTTGAAAGAAGTATTGAATAATGTTTTACATTTGTCATATTATTTGAAACCTATTTATTTTCTTACGAATTTTATTTCTTTTTATATCTCTTTTTATCATTATGCAACAATTTAAACGAGAATTAACAAATGCTACTGCCATAGAATTAAATGATTATTTATTTAAACTTGTCTAGTTTTTTTCAGTATCTTATGATACATGACATCAATGTACTGTTTGCTTAACCAGTTGGTTTCATGCTGTTCCATTGCAAAACGTATTTGAATATTTATATTATTTCAAGTTTGAATATTTGAAATGTAACTTTTTTTCAAATGGTCCCTAAAAATCTATTGTTTTTCTTTTCAGGTTTGATATTACCTAATGATTACCGCTTAAATTTATGCACGAATTAAGCCAAATCCCGCATTTGAATGGAAACGTTAAACAGATTCGTGCTCAACTTGAACATGAACAAGCGTCTGATGCTGCTATCGCCAAAAAACTTTCGCCATGTAATAATATTAGTAAGTTATGTCATTACTTCAGGTTGTTACCAATATTATGAGTCACATTTTAAGCCATTGCAAATGCAGGCTCCGCATTCAAGCAATCATTAAATTGTGTCAGTACTGTTTGGCCGATAAATTATTAACAAATATCGAAATTTAAGAGACGCTTGAAGTTTCACGGATTTATTTTGAAATTCTTTTTTGATTATTAAGAACTGTCTTTGACTGATTCATTTGTAATGAATCTGGAATAAGCGCATTAAAATCATATCTTCGTTTGGCTAGTGCTATCAATTTTCGATTGAAAACAAAGTATTGCCTTAATTTTTTTCAGTAGAACAGAGGAAAATCCTTTTCGAAGGTAGTAAAATCAGTGATAAGCAGAGTGCACCAAAATGGAAACAGAAACCGGCTGTGGCACGAAAACCATCTAAAGACGTAAGTCGCTTTCATTTGAATGGAATATTTTTAAGTTGATAAAGTGAGCAGTTTATATCATATTTGAGATTAAAAGCGATAATCAGAGATGCAAAAGTTGAACTGTAGCTCGCTATTATTAATATGGCAACATAACGGTGGTAGCCGTAATAGGGAAGAAAGAAATAATTTGAATGAGTCTATGTGGAATACTCTGCATTATGTTACACTTTTCCAGCATTATTTTTTTTTGTACTTGATCCATCGCTATAAATGCAAAAGAAAAGGATTATGATTATGTGGAACGTAGAGATTGTTTCGACTTTGCTATTCAATCCGTTTTTTTGATTTTGTAATTAATGTAGCTTTCTATTTCAGCCAACGCCTATACTTTTGCCGGTCAGTCCAGTGCATATTTCAAATATAAGTGAAAATGGTCTTTCTCATACGAGTCCTACAAAGTAGGTTTTTTGCTGATTTTTTTATAAATATTAAATAATCTGGTATGATAGATATTCACAGTTAGGGGGCTTCCAACTTCATATTTCTAAATCTCACCTAACTTAATTGCGAATTTTATTTACAGAACATCTTGTTGTCCCTCATTTCATAATTGGCAAGATCATTTTTCACACCGACTTTGATATCTTTCATCTGCTTGCTTTGAGTTTTACTCAATAATTTCCCATTTTCATAATGACGAATTTCATTTAATATAAGTTTTTTTGTTAATTTTCCGTAGATTGCCTAATGACAGTTGTACAACTCCAATAAGTCCAAATATTGCTTCGGATTCCGATATTCGTAGACATTATGCAAAAGTGCGAAATGCAACTGCATTTTACGATGGTTTAGTTGAGACTGGACAGATGATATCACCTACTACCTTTCGTCAGCCAAGAGACTCGTCGGTTGACCAACAAAGGTACCATTTCAATTGTTGATATTTTTGTCGTGATTTTCGAATTGGTGGGAAACTGAATGGTTGTATGTGGAATGGAATTTCGATTTCTCTGAAAAAAAAGATTATAAAAGAAATACTAGCCACCATTTTTTAGTTTAAAGATTTGCAGTTTTTATAATACTGTGATATTGCAGCTCTGTGAGGTCGTCTGTAATTTCGGATAGTTCTTGGATGGATTTCCAGCCTAGAAGTTCACATTCTAGTGAAACAGAATCCTCATTTTCGGAAGACGTTAATGAAAAAACGTTGATTCCAGAAGGAAATTTTGAACTAGTTGAAACTTTGTAAGCTTTTTGCCATTTATAAAAAATTTGTGCTCCTATAATTTTCTGTTAAAGTCACACTGATTATGTAACAGCAGGATTACATTATTTGATTTTCATTAGTGATTAAATTCATTTTGTTTGACCATATTAACAATTAAATTTATTTTGTATAACATAACTGTACTTCAAAAAGTTATTTTCAATACCTAACTTGACCTTGTGTGAACACTGAAGCATTGTTTTCAAGATTGCATTAGTTCAAACTTCCGTTTTGAGTATTGAACGAGAAAGTCAACTGTCCCTTTTGTTTTATTTTTTAACAAGGCTGTGGTCAATTCCTAAAATTTTATCTGAATGGAATTGTTGAACGATTTAATTTTTAGGACAGGAACTAGAAAAGCATCAACTTTCGGGCAGTCATTGCATGAAGTCACAATGAAAGAATTGAAAATCAATGCTTTCAGACGGTCTGGTGCAGGGTAGTCATTTAATTGTTGGTTAAATGATTTTATTTCTCTAGCGGTCTTATATGTTTCATACAGCGATTTCACTTAGTTAAAAAAGGAGGATCAGGAGATCGAAAGTAGGACGTAATAGCAAAATACCTTACTGTGGCTTGAACAGCGTCATTCCGACTTTAAGCGTTTTGTTGATATTTGTTAATATCCTCGCTAAACGTTCTATCGGTTTTTTAGAGCATCGGAAAATATAACAGTGCACGATTCGAATAATGCCGGTAGTTCCAAGATACTTTCAAAAGTGATGTCGATCAAACAGGTTGTTTATATCATTTTTTTTTTTTTTTTGATCATCGAAGAAATTTGAATATAGTTGTAGTTTTTTCCTATTTTAGCTTATATTTTATATTCAAGAAAATAAAAGCATAAGCATTCCAGAATATAGAATCAAATTGCGAACTGTTGCTTCCTTGCGATACCGAAGCCACATCGTCAAGGCCTAGAAGTGATACTTACAACTTAACTAGTACACCGTGTCATATTGGAACAATGAATTTAACAAGAAATTCGCTCGGTTGCTCACTTGTGGACGTCATCTATAATACGGGTTCTCAGGACGAGGTTTTTTTTTTATTAAGAAGAAAACTTTTGGAATAGCAAGGTGAAAATGGACGAAAAGATTGCTACCAATTCACAATAGATGATGGGATGAATCAGATGTCTGAAACTATTATTAGACAATATATTACATTTAACACTTAGAGGATGGTACATTTATTATTTCTTTGCTATATTCAGAGAGATAAAAATGAAGTCTCCATTGCAGATTTTGTACAAAATGAATCATTTAAAATTTATTACTGTGTTGATGAATTCTGTGATGAATGTTGATGAATTACAGAATCAAAGGTTGAAGAAGCTTCATTACGCAGCGGTCGAAATTTACACAGTTGAGAAAAAGTTTGTTGAACAATTGGAACTTATTGCTGTGGTAAGTAGTTGATATTTAATTAATGACGAATTTTGATTTCTTACTGGATATTTTTTTCCTCATACTTATAAATCTTATTTTCTAGAAATATCCTGAATTTTTGGTAGAATATGGGAAAGAATTGGGAATCGATTTGTTGAAACCTCCATCAAATGGGCTTCCTCATTTGATCAGTCGGATAGCTCAGCAGCTATTAATGGTGAAAGAAGCACATAAATTTTTGCTCGAGAAAATTTCTTCAAAAATCGAGAACTGGTAGTTTTAAAAATAGTGTCATGATCTTTCCTCATAATAAGACATAATTTGCGATGATGTAAAAGTAATCATTAAATAAAAGGCTTGAAAACGAAATTCTGTTGACTCTGGATAGTGTTCCACAACTTTAATTTCTTAAGAAATACTTTTTGAGAGCTGCATTTACATAATATTGAAAATTTATGCATAATTCTAGGGATTCGAGAAATCCAAATATGGCAGAGTGCTTAAAAAATGGTGCTGGTTTATTGAAATGTTGTCTTCCCTACCTCAAAGAAAAGAAGAAACATGTTGATGACTTCGTGAAATTGCTTCAAGAAAACGAAGAATTAGCTCGTGCAACAACAAAGGTAGGTAGAATTAAAATATTCTTGAAATAGATTTTTGAAATTGTTGTTATCTGATATGCCTCGGGTGCTGTTTTCAGTTTGAGGAACAAATAATGGGTAAAATATCCATAATTCAACAGCTTGATATCGTCCATCAAAATGTTGTCCGTTATACGATTTTACTGGAGGCGTACAAAAAGCATTTAGTGCCTAAATCTAACGAATTTGAAGTATGTAAAGGTTGGTGTTGGTTAGAATTTGTTTTCAGTGTTCAGAGAACTAATTTTTCGATGTTTCTGCGTAGCCTGACGCTATTCGTATTACGCCTTTCCGTGAGGTTTTATAAAGAAAGTTTTGTATTACAAAATGTTTTTATCTTTATTATTCAGAAGCATTGGTGCAGTTATCAAAAGTATCAGAATTGGTTGATCGGCAGATTAGTCGAGCTGAATTGGAAAAACGTTTAATTGATTTGTATAGAAGACTTGAGGTACTTTTCACTACAGAAAGGAACTTACTATTCAATTTTAAATCAACGGATATGTTTAAGAAGTTTGCATAAAAATTAAACTTTCCAGGAAAAGTTTAATGTTTTCGAAGCAAATCGTCACCTTTTATTTGAAGGCGAATTGATGAAACAGTCGCGGAAAGATTTACAACCTCGATACTTAATACTAGTATGTTATCTTTTTTGAAAAAAAATTTGTCGAAATAAAAGACATAAATTTTTTCATAGCCTCTTTTTTTTGCAGTGTAGTGGGTTACATAATTTCCAGTAATCTTCAACCTATATTTTAGATATCATAATGTTGGTTGTTGAAATAAGTTTGCCGTATTGTGGAGAATAAGGGAAGTGATTCTTTAATGTTAGGGATATTAAGACATGTTGTCTTTGCTTCTGCCTATAAACGGCATTTTACTTAGGTTGTCAGTAACAGTGTTCTTAATTCGCGGGAGTTGTACTCAATTAGCTTGAAACAGCCAGCATCAAATTTACCGATAGTTCACAGTTGTTGAAAGCATTCTCTTAGCAAAATATCGTGATAAGTAGCAGATGTAAAAGACACATAATAAATCTAAAATGCTACATTATGCTTCCATAAAATGTCCAAGTTTCAGACAACTCTAATGTATTGCAGTTCTCGGATGTGTTATTAATTTGTAAGTATTCAAGAACGCCTTCGCTTGGAACAGATGCTAATTTTCATTCCGAATTTTATAAATTTCTTGTTTCGCGGATTCGTGTTAAAGCAGAAGAACACGGTGAATATGAAACTCATTTTCAGTTGTACACCACACAGAAAAGTGCTGTTTTTATCGCAAAGTATGTTCTGTTTTTGCTGAAGATTTCATTCATGCTTATCATCGTGTTTATTGCTAATGTAACATAAATATTGCAAAATTCAGTCTGCCCGTCGCAAAGAGCGAAAAGTCACAATAGTTAGACAATGTAGAAACATGGCGTGAAATATCCCTTATAAAATCTTTAATAAAAAGAAAAGATTCTGCTTTATGTTAGGTGACAAAACCATTTGCAATATCATCACAAATTACAATTTGTGTATTTCCGTAAAAAGATGACTTTCACTATGTAAATGGTACTAATCTAATTGCTTTAAACTTTTGTAGTGCGTTAAAAGGTGAAAATTTTCATTTTAATTAATGAAAGAATATAATTGGTTCTTTAGAACGAAACGGGAAAGAGATGATTGGGTGAAACGAATCAATGAAGCGAAGATGGAGGCAAAAGAGCTGCGTCGCATTAAAGCTGTTAGAAACAAGGTCGTTCCTAAATAGTTCATGTAAAGTTAGCTCATGTCTTATTTACATTTTTCTCAACTTCATTTTCAGAATCTCACTGTTGGAGTAATGCACATAGATGAACCAATAGGTGAAAGTACATCGGACGCTAAAGCGTCGAACAATGAATCAGACTACAGTGTATCGCTGCCCGCTAGTGGGAAGCACAAGTATACACCGTTATGGATACCTGATCCAAAAGCAACATCATGTATGATGGCTGGTTGTTCTACAAAATTCAACGTTCTGAATCGTCGCCATCACTGCCGTGAATGTGGATATGTATGTTTGTTCATATTTTCCTATTGGTGAAATAGGTTTCAAGTTTAATTTCATGACTTGATCATGAAATTAAAAAATTCAAGGGAATTCCACTCAAAATGCATTAGTAAAAATCATGAAACGAAGGAAATACTAGCTTATTTAGAATCTGAATTTGATATGTCTCGTATAATGCAGGAAATTTATGTGACATATGAAATTATGTTATCGATCGAAATGAAAAAATGAAAACTTTTGTGATCCAAACTTATATTTTTATGTGAATAGCTGAAATTTTTATTTAGGGCATCAAATTATTTATAGTTTGAATTATTATGAAGATTTTTGAATTTGGCTGACTTGATTTTCAAGTTGCATGAAGCTAATTAATCTAATTACAGTTAATATGTCGTTCCTGTGTCGGTTATGCGCCTGTTAAAACTAACAGTTACTACGTGCGCACCAAAGTTTGTCCAGAATGCTATGTTAAAATCATCAAAAAATGTTTGTTCAATACCGTGATTTTTTTTTTGATACTTTTGAAAATTTATGTCTTCACATGGGATTGAATAATTTTAAATTTACCAATTTTATGTTTTGATTAAGCGGAGGATAATATGTGTTGTTAAATCTGATTTCAGGGAAAGGAGAATTAGGAAGCACGATTTTCACTGCTCCAGAAAATGAATCTCTTACTAAAACTAATGTTCCTAGTCGAAATGCGGAAGGAGTAGTATCTGGCACTGTATTTCTCAGGTTACTTTTTCTATTTTCTTGATTCATTTTTTATTGTGATGCAGTTGGAGCATTTTTTATGTTATTTAATGAATCCTGGCTCCTTTCAGGAATCAAAAAGGTGGAGAAAATGAAAAGTGGGGTCGGCTTACATTACATGCAGATGGTGTTTTAGTGCTTTGCTTTTATGATGCAGAGTTTGTGAGTTCATTCAAACGCTTTGTAAATCCCAATAGCTCTTGTTTCTTTCCCGATTAAAAAACTAATTTTTGACTATGTTTCCTTGCCAATCTGAGGAAAAAAGTAGGCATTGATAAGAAACAAATAAGGGGTGTTATGGAGTAAATAAAACGCAAAAATCTATAGACTAGAAGTCTGTACCATTTTAGGATATGGATCCTGTGGCGCGCCACGTTCTTCTAGGATTTACGCTTTGTGTGCAAGAATTAGATGATGGTGGTCGTCTGTTTGAGCTACGGCATGCCAATCAAGTTAATGAAAGGAATAGTATTTCACTTCATTTCCGAGTTGCGCATTCGGGAAATGCTGAAAGGTTGTTTAGTTTGTATTGGTTGATTATTAGTTTGAATAAATAAGGAAATGAATTATTTATATATATCTTGTTCTGTTTTAGGTGGTATAAGACGCTGAAAAGAGGGCTGGGAAATGATAGCACTGCATTTTCATAACCGGTAAAGCTGAAACTTCGCTCATATTTTTTACCGGTAACGTCAATAATCATTCGTTATCAATATCACTTTTGGTCAGTACTTTCTTTCCAGTGTTAGTGATTTTTTGTCCATTTTATAGTTTTACTACATTTAATTCCTTATATATTTATGTTTAAAACATATTTCCATCTTGCAACACACTATATATATATACATGTAGACTCTATTTCAATTCCAGGAATTGTATAGAATCCTGTCTTTTAATGATCCATTCAACCCAGCAGTGAATACATATGTTGTCACCTATGATACATGCATTTCATAAAGATAATAATTTAACAGATGTCAATTAGTCCTATCTCCTAGTTTTCTAAAAGTGAATTTGATGTAAACGATACTCCGAGACCGGTGAAACTTCCAGTTCTGAGAGATGGCGCCTGGAGGGCTATAGTATGTATACGATGATCTTAACCAAATGGATGACATCGAGAGCAAACTTGTGTATCCTTTTGCTCAGATTATAACCGTTCACGGCATCCCGTTCTATCATTCAGTTCAAAAAAAAAAACTTCAGGGGAAAACTGGGCAACAAATAAAAAACGGAGAGGATAATAGTGCTTCACTTATTTTACTGTTATATGTGGTTCTCAGTGGTCATAATATTGTTCTGTGTACGTATACATATGCAGCTCTATTGTAAACACAATTTTTTTTTAATATGATAATACGACAAATATTAATTAAGCATATTAATATTCCAATAATGGTGTAAGGTTCCAGTATGTACAAAGGACGCTAAGACCACTAGAACATGGAATGAACTGATAACTAACTTGGAAATAACACATACGCAGACAAGGTATAATCCTGCAATCTACTTCTGCAAAATCATCTTTGTTTTGGGTAAACTGTGGTACGAGAAGACAAGACAACACAATACAGCAAATTTATCGCTCGTGAGCTTATAAATGTGGCACTCGAACAAGGCAGGAAAGTAAGATATCCCACAGAACAAGTGTTAAATCAATTATATAATATTTTGAGATAGTTTATTCATTTGAGAACATAATAAACTTTTTCACGCTTCAGCACTGCGTGGTAAAAAACAAGACTATAAACAATCACTAAACACTAGTACAGTGTTATGTGTTATGTTTTATTTCAAATCCGAGAACTGACGAAATGATTTCATGAAATCTGTCTCGTACCAAAGAACTTCGGTATCGAACTGAGTGGGAAATTCCGAAACATTATGATGAGATGGTAGAAATGTGGGACGGGTGGGAGCTACGCAACCTAATTTGAAACATAACTCTTTTCCAGCTGATCCATGAACCAAGGTCGACCAGTACTACGAGCTGTCAACACGTCGCATCCCGACTCGGTCACCAATAATGTCTGTTCAAACTGTGCTGATGGTTTCCCATCACTCTAAACTCATCAAATTGTTATTATAATGGAACTAAGAATCTAAATTGTTCTAAAATCTCAAAAGTTCCTGAGAAAATCTCGAAAAATATTTTCTCAACATTAAAAAAAAAAACCGCTGAAAGATAACGCACAGTGACAGCGGTCCAATTGTCTGGCCAGCGTTCATTGTTATATCCACCAAAGTTTATCATTGGCTCGATGGTAAATGTATTGCCAGCCTTCATTATTCCCGTCGCTTTGTTTTCTAGAAAAGATAACAAAAGTTGCCTGAAACAAGGGCGAATAACGCTCAGGTAAGACTTGAACGTCATTCGCCATTGTTCTTGTTCTTTCAAAATTTGAAACGTTCAGTTATTTAATGACACATGCAAAGCATGGAATAGAGACGAAAATTGAAGTGTGAAACTAAATGAGTGAAATAAAGCATACTCGCATAATGTGGCACATTCGGGACAGTGTGAAAAAGCCTGAAATAATAGAAGGTCGACAACTGACAAACTGCTTTTTGAAAAATTCCGGAACCTCGAAACTTATTCCAATTAAAGTGTATCAGAAAAATTCCAAAAAAAAAAAAGATGCAGAAAACCTGTGAATTCCGTGCCCACAGTATGTCTTGACAACCGAGAAGCCATGCGCATTTGCATGTTTTTGGATAACATTACCAATTTCACGGAAGCGCGCACCTGGACGAACTAAAATAAATTAAATTTTTTGCGCATAAAATGCTGTTTTTTGACGAGAGGAAGAAGTAAACAGCACTTGAACTTCAATGCAAATTCTTAATACGCAGAAGACTACTATTATACATCTATAATCACCGAGATCGATAGCATGTTGCAAGCATTCATATGTAACCTTCACCAGTTTTCTTGTATCTTCCTTAACCTTGTCACCAATTAGAAATGTTTCGTTTAAGTCACCATGAAAGCCACGATAATATACTGTCACATCGACTGCAAATCATTGTGTTAACATTTAATCATTATTCATTTAGCATATCACTGACTTGGTGCTGCAAACTTGAAAAAATTAGATTTGTTTTAGAGATTAACTAGATAAGAGAGGATGCAGCATTTACACTAGAAAATACCGTTGCAAATATCGCCGTTCTCAAGTTTTCGCATATCTGGGATTCCATGACAAATGACTTCATTGATTGATGTGCAAACACTCTTCGGAAACTGATGGTATCTGAATAACTCTGAATGGCACAAATCCAGATAGCTTAATCCTGACTTGATAACAAATCCCGAAGTACGATATCCATCCTGACAATTAGTGTACATGCACGGGAGATACCTGAGATAACAAATATTATCTAAAATAATCAAACTTACCCAAGAGGGGAGGGGTAACAGTCCCTTTCGATACAAGCTTCATGTACGATAGCATCGATATGATCTGTGGTAATACCAGGTTCACAAACTTGAGCTGCTTCATCGAGCACTTCTCTAGCTAGTTTACATACTGTTCGCATACTCTCTATTTCGTCATCATCGAGCACCTGAAAAACTTTGCTCTCATAAACAAAACTTGTTCTTAAATATTACAGCATCAGTTCTTAAACAGCATATCCTTTTTCCTTCATTCTTCTTCAGTTATTAAATAAAATATTAGGAATCTAAGCTTCAAACTTTCATGGCTTGTCAAGACTTCGTTAATAACTCTAGAAATTAATCCGATTATTTTGATCTTTATTTAATCTTATAGAAATGAACTATCCAACAGGAAGTTTGCAATAAGACAAGACTAAAAAAGCAGAACAGTTCTAGTCTTCAAGATGCTGAACTAACTTTAATCTCATTAATATTTCTTGCAAGTTGTTCGCCTTCTGAGATGCCATCTGCACGAAATGCATAATCAGGTTTCGCGATAGTATCCGGGACCTCACGTTTCTGCCCCAATGGTGCTGGACGCAGCGAGCCGGTAAAGCGATAATAAGGCCATGGAATATATTGTTCTGGAGATCCAGTATAGGCCAAGTGGATTAATTTATGAAATACCCAGCTATTTTTGAAACATTCCTGAAAAAAAAAAAAAAAATCTTACAAATATTCAAAGCGGGAAGTACTGTGAATGATAAAAACAAATGTACAAAATGGGTATGCTAACGGTTCGAATCGGATCACACGCTACTAACAGATTGGTACGGTTAGTCAGTGCACTACCGCCAATAATCGTGACATGAGCAAATTCTCGGATAGATGTATATCCGATTTCGGAAATTAGCTCGAAATGCTAATAGTATCAGAAGTCAACTTTGATCATAATAGTAATGACATCTAGCATTTTCCTAATGACTTTATTCCAAATCTATTTATCATTTTCTCCTTATTCTCATCAAAAAATAGTATCAATCTTTACTTACTAATACTATTATGTAATTTATTTAACTAGCACTATTGGATCGAAAATACAAAAGCTACTTTGGATGAGTTTTACGCACTACCTCTCATCTATCAATGCTACTTTCAATTTATACTAAAATACTTCCGGAATGTGATAGACTTTTAGAGCTCCAAATTGACCGATGAATGGATACGAACCTGAGAGCAAAAATAGGAGTCTTTCAGTTTAAGTTTGATGCACGTAGGGCAACGCAGTTTAGCCTTATTAGTACATCCCGGAGAGCTGCACAGATTACCATCCATCGGCCGATCGTCGCCCATCACTCGTCCCCACTGATGTACACATCATCGAGAGAGCAATGACGACGAATCTTCCAATAAAACTCGATCAGTTATTTGCTTTACCGTACCTTTAATGAAATTTATTACGTATCACGTGGCTAACTTTTGCCTATGTTCCGTAATGATTACGGGTAATAGCAAACATCACTCAAGTATCTGAAGAATAGACGAAAGAATCATCTCACCAATGACGGAATCACGTCAGTGATTGTCAGAGAGCTGTTTAATGGAATCAATCCGTTCAATAAGTTTAGTCTCCAGGAAAATAGCGAGTGCCGGATATAGCGATGAAGAATTGAGGCTGAAGGCAAGGATCCAAAGCAAATAAGCCATAGCATTGTATCATCTAAAAACACTAAAGTTTAATTTGTCGTTTAAACTACTGGATGTAATCCTGACAATTAAGATAACGAGGATAAGGAAAGCAGTTTAAAACAAGTAAGCTCTAATTACCCAATAAACAACCATTATGAGGAGATTGGTAAGACCTAAAATCCCTAGGAAAATTTCCTGATTATTTAGGAAGTGATCCAAATTACTTAAGAAGTAATATCTTTGCAGTCTAATTTTTAGCTGTAATTATCAGGGAGTTTGGGTATTTTGTGGTATTTTGTGAAATGAAATGGAATAATGTGCTGGAGCAGTAATTCCGAGAGATGTTGCTACCATCTAAGAAACAGCTTACTTATCATTTAAGTCCAGATCATATTATCCATCCCTTAACACCCATGAGAGAAAATGGAGAGAGTCGCCCCAACTCAATTTGTCCATACCCTATTAGTTGAAAATTCGAAAATTACCGTTTATCCAGGTTTAAATACATACATTATTCTAAAAAATTTGCATATTTTAGAGGTTTAAATA
>JARVGP010000966.1:0-25339 GCA_029876185.1 Mansonella ozzardi | reverse complement strand
ATTATTATTATTATTATTATTATTATTATTATTATTATTATTATTATTAATATTTGTTACTATTATTATTACGATTATTATTATTTGTTAGTATTACTATTACTATTACCATTTTTTTTGCCGTCATAAATACAATTAATATCAGAATATATTTTTACTATTGAAAAAAACTTACATAACGCTACATGTAATTAGTGTTGAAAAATATTGTTATTTAGCTAGACTAAAAGTTAGAGAAGCTTAAGTGACAAAAACAACGATAAACATTAATTTTAAAACTATTGCATTAATTTAACTCTAACAATTCAATATATATGTATATTATATTTAGTTCTAAATAAATTGCAAATTCAATTTATTTAGGAATAGATGTCTCTCTCAAAAAAAAATAGCAACTAATAGAACTTTTTATGCTAAGCATTTGAAAAAGGACATATATACTTAACATACATATACACCGTTCTGGCTGCATTTATCTATTCCAGTTGTTGGCCACCATGACATAACAACTCTTCAAATATTGATTATGAGGTCTTGAAAAGAAAAGAAAAAAAAAGAGACAGGGAAAGAGAAAAGGACAAGGCTTCTGTGTGTTTGCTAGTTGACAGAATCAAAAAAAATTTATTGAAAATACTTCACCCCATCGTTATCTTCTTAATTTAAATTTCTTCCCTTTCATCAAAATAATGAATTCATTTGAATTTGATTTATCCTATACATCCATTCCAATACGTCTATTATTACTGGTCAGTACTGATCGGGTCATCAATGCGTTATAAATTGAATTCATTTTTAAAATATTTATGAAATTTCTTATAATAGATTAAAATTTTTGCTATTAGTATTGCCTGTTTTTTTTTTTTTTGAACGTTTACGAAATTGTTCATTTGACGTAAAATTAAATCATTCTGATAAAAAAAAAAAGAAAAGAAATATAAAAGTTAACTGTTATTCATAGGCAGGTTTAAAAAAAAAAAGTAGTGGACAAACGCGACAAAAATTGGAAGGAAAAGGTGGCCTTTCAAAAATAAACAATAATGCAAATTGTGCCAGTTGATGCTCTTTACCTCCAGTGGTAGTGCAAACGTTAAAAATCAACGTGTTGTTGTATTTGGACAGGAGCAATTACCGAAAAGGCCAAATTCATCAGTTGATCAGCAACATAGTGAATTATTACGATCTGGTCGAAATAGTCAAGGTTCAGCATCCTGTCCAGAAACATTTCATACCTATGCTGGTAGCCCTATACGGGATAGTCTATACTACAGAAGTCGTAGTAATTCACGCTGTAGCTCACGAACTGAAATTTTACAACCTGGTCAGTGGACAAGTGTAACATCACAAGTGAAATTTCGTACACTTACACCAACTGAACAACAGGAAGTTTTTGAAGCACAGAAAAGAGAAAGATTATTACGTGAAGAAACTTCTGGTGAGTAATTTTTTACATCTAGGGTAATCAATAAATGGTCATCGTAACCTATTTATTTCATTTTTTTTTCATTCATCTTTTGCCTATCCTTTTCATAACTAACTATCTATCTGTCTATGTGTCATTTCTTCAAAAATTCATTTCAAAAATTTCAAAAGAATTCTGATTCTTCATTACAACAGGGAAAAAAGGAACATTTATGCAAACTAAATGAAACAATTAAATTAATTATTCAAACAAACTAATTAGTACATCGTTGTAACAGTAAAAATTGTTTTAGATTAAATAAATTACTTAAGAATTTTTACAATTTCTTTTTGTAATTATTCATTCCCAATTTTTTCCCAGCTAAAACAGTGATTATAAGGTTAGTTCTTTTTTCTTAAAAGATCTTGGAAAATCTTTTAACAAAAAAAAATTTGAACTATTTAAATGATTTATGAGTAAATTAAAATTTTTGGAAATTTTTTTTTTTTTTTAGATAATAAATGAAAGAATAAAATGGTTAAGAAGAGAGAATTTGTCAATAACTTGTCATAAATTGCACTAATTTTTAATTAATTAATTATCATTAATTTCAATGATCTTTGACAATGAAAGTTATTGATGAAGAACAAATTTTTTGTATAACAAAAAAGTTTATTTTATCAGCAAAGATTAACAACATTTGTAATTATATTTTTTTTATCATCATTTCTAACAATTACTAATCTTTTTTTTTTTGCTCCATCATTTTCTTAATATATTAATAATTTTTCATTTGATATGCAAAAAACAAAATAAATTTTGTTCCTTTTCAAATTTGAGATTTTTTTTTTTAAATTCATTGGAATTTTTTAGCAGTTACAACAAAAATGGATGAGGGGGCTGATACAAGTGGTATCAGTCAACCTATTGAATTAATCACTCGTATACCGGACAGTCCTGGATCTCGTTCAAATTATGGAGAATTTTATTGGTAAAATCTCATTAGTGAATATATAATTAACTTTTCTAACTTGGTACCAAAAATTTAAATTTGAATAATTAATTTAATAAAAGGAAAAAAAGAGTCAAGGATTTATTTCATGGGATAAAAATTATAAACACATCCTTGAAATCTTTAACACAATTCCACTGAACGAATATATCACTGATTTGTTAATTGGATATTAAAAATTTAAAATTGAATAATTAATTCAATAAAGAAAAGGTCAAGAATTTGTCACAGATAAAAATTATAAAAATATTCGTGAAATCTTTTTGATACGAATTCATTGAAGTATACGTGGTATATAGCACTAGCACTTCTCATTGTACAATAAAAATTTCAAAAGAAAAGTTGCATCATTAAAGAAATCATTTTGAAAATCATTTCACTCACTTCCTATCATATTCCAATTCATACCATTACCATTTTTTATTAACATATCTAATAAAAAAACGAAATATTTTTCAAAATTTTTTTTTTTGCACAATTCTGTTTTTCATTTCCAAATATATTCATTCATAAAAGAAAAAAAGCATTGAGAATTTAGATAAAAGGGAAAAGAATTAATGATTTTAAAAGGAACTTAAAAAGCTTCTTAAAAATATTTCTAATGAGTTTTTTTAATTTTTTTTTTCAGGAGATAGACAAAAGAGAAAAGAATTATTGATTTTAACAGCTATTTAAAAATATTTGTAAAATTCAATAGAGTCATCAATAATTTAATCGATTTTAAAAATAATCTTAAAAAAAAAATTAATTAATGCCATATCAATTAAATTAACGAAAAGAGGAAAAAAATTCCAGGTGAAAAAGAAACAAAATATATTTTTTGTAGTGACAAAACAAATATAGAAAAATAGAAAAATCAATTTTTCCATGCTGTTATATTTCTCAGTAAGGTTAAGAAATGCAATTCGAAATGAATTATAAAAAGGTAAAAACGTCAATAAAGTAAGTATTACTGTAATGACTTGTATAATCCTCTCTCTTTCATTATTGACCATTTTCAAAAATTTCAAATTTCACTTTTGGTTAGAAAATATAACAAAAAAAAAAAAAAAAAGTATCCATTAAAAAATATATATATAAATTAAAATTTGAATAGTGAGAATTTTCAATCTAATGAAAGCAAAATTTTTTTAAACGGAACAAATACATAATTATAGATTTACAGATGAAAATTTTGAAATAATATTTATTGAAAAAAATTTCACCTAAATTTGTTAAAATTAAAAAAAAAAGGAGCGGAAAAAGCAAGTTACATTCTTTCTTTCAAAATACTAGTAAAATTTCAAAAAATGAAAAATAAATTCCAAATTTATCTTTGAAATGATAAGCTAAATGAAACTCTCATCAACTAACAAGAATAATTTCTCTTACTCTTATTCGAAAATTCGCACACTGAAAACTGGAAATAAATTTTTAGAATAATTCTGAGCATTTAATTAAAGAAAATTTCAAAATAATATAAATTTAGGGATATTAGGCAAATAATGAATGTTATTAATTAATTAGGTATTTGTTTAATAAATATTAATCAGATATTAAAGATATCAAATATCAGATATTAAATATAAAGATATTAAATATTAGTTAGATATTAAAATATTATTAGTTAGATATTTATTTAATGATATTTAGTAAAAAAAAAAGTTAAATATGTATATTTTAGTGAATATATGAGTAATCTAATTATGCATTTCAATTTCCGGTACAAATATAGGGATACCAATGGTGAAAACGTGTATCACGTTTCGGATTCATTTGATAGCGATTTAATGCTTGAAATAGACAGCAGCAGCTATGGTAAAGGTACTTCTGCAGCAAGACTTGATCGTACACAGGAGGATCTGCACAAATATCGTCAACGTATTGATGCTAATGTGGAACATCAAAAAGAATATTCCGATCTCATATCAGCTTTACAACATAAAGTTTTTACTTCTAGATTTAAATTTAATCATAACTTATTAAATTTAAAAAAAGGACTAGCAAAGTCGCAAAAACTCGCAATTACATTAATTGCTAGCTATGCTAGCTAAATTTTTTATATCATCAATAGGATAAATAATTTTCTAAATTTAAGTAAATATTTTTAAGTTTCAAAAATTCTCATTTAACTAACTAAATTTTTCATGCCACTATTTTCTGAATTTAGGTACAAGAATATCGACGTCATATTGCTGATCTTGAAAGTCGAATAGCAACACGTCGAACAGATGAACAACCACCACCATCATTTACATTAATTGATTCAACAATGTACTCAGATGGAAAATACAAGGATGAAATTTTATGGAGTCCTAAAAAAGGCTTAGATGATAGTGATTATCATCTTATGGCTAAATTAGATGAAGAACGTCGAAGGTAATGAAAAAATTTTATTTTCTTTTTTTTTAACAAATGTAAATTTTAATTATGAATATTTTAAATAAAAAAAAATTTGTGTAATAATAAATTTAAATAAATTATTATTTCATTCAGACACAAAAATTTGTTCACTTAATTTTTAACATCTTAAAAATTTATATTTAAATAATTAATTAATTTTTTTTTAAATTAATATATGAATGAAATGAAAAAGTATTTTATTTATTTTTTTTTTTAAAGAGCTGATGATTATCGGATGCAACTGGAACAAGAACGTATCCAGAATGATCAACTGTTACATGAAAATGAACGGCTACGTCAACAATTTGAAATAAACATGCGTGAAAATGAACGTATTTATAAAACGCGTGAAAGGGTATATCATATATAAAATACTAAAATCAAATAAATTATTTTTAATTAATTAAATGAAATAAATATGCGTGAAAATGAACATATTTATGCAGTGAAAGAGTATATGTATATGTCAATACACAAAATATTTTTCTAAAAGAAAAAAAAATCAAACAAATAATTTTTAATTAATTAAAATTTTTATAAAATAAATTTAAAAAAACTTTATTTTACAGAATCTTACACAGTACTTAAGTGAAGAACAAAAAAAAATGATGGATTTATGGACTGAATTACAACGTGTACGTAGACAATTTACTGAACATCGTGAGCAAACGGAACATGATCTGGAAAATCAACGTAATGAATTCACCCGAATTGTACGAAATGTTGGTGGACTAACAAGACAATTAAATATTATTGGTGTTGAGGTAAAGAAAAAAAGGAAAAAAAAGTCATTTTAAAAATATTTTTAAATTTATGATAAAATTGAAAAAGTAAAGATTGTGTTACAAAAAGAGATGAGGAAAAAAAGTCGACAACAAAAAATTTTAGCATTTT
This sequence comes from Mansonella ozzardi, assembly GCA_029876185.1. NCBI lineage: Eukaryota > Metazoa > Nematoda > Chromadorea > Rhabditida > Onchocercidae > Mansonella > Mansonella ozzardi. The sequence continues at coordinate 19,652 of JARVGP010000966.1, read as the reverse complement.
TTCTTTTGTAAATAATCATTTTAAAATTTTTAAGTTAAAAATTTTTTTTTCTAGTAATTTTTAAATTTATAACAAAAAGATAAAAGAAAAGAAAAGTCAATAACAAAAAAAATGTTTTAAATATTTTTTTTTGTTATATGAAAATAAAAAAAAAAATAAAATTTTTCAAAATTATAGGGTGGTGGTTATAGTGGTGCTGGTGGTAGTGGAATGAGAGAACCATTATTAATTGAAAGTAATCGTGGTGGTGGTGAAACAATTAGTCAGGATACTGTATTAATTGAAGCAATTAAAAGAATACGCGAAAGTCAACAAATAACAAATCAACCAGGAGGAATACAAATAGTGGAACAGTTAAAACAATTAAGCGCCACAGCAGCTGGTGATGTAGATCTCTATAATGAACTTATGAAGAAGTATGTAGAAAAAGTACTGAATGATAAAAAATAATATTTGTTTAGAGAATAATTATAAAATATATATACTATGAAATTAGTTAAACTTTTTAAAATTTAATTAAACGAAAAGAAAAATTGAATTATTACAGATATGAAGAATGCATTGAAAGAAATATTGAGCTTGAATCAAAAGGTAATGAAGCACAACGTAAAAGTGCTACACTTGAAGCTGAACTACAACGAACTAAAGAACGCCTCTCAGATAATCAAGTTAATACTATTTTTTAAATAATTAAATTTTATTCCATTTTTTTTAAAATTTCATTTTAATTTTTATAATTTCTTTTTTTTATTTTTATAGATAGCGCTACGTAAATTACATGAATTAGCACAAGATGCTTCACGTGAGCTAGAAAGAGAAAAACGAACTCGTTCACTTTCACCAGGTAAGATCATTTATTTATACAAAAGATTAAAAAAAAAAAATGAAAAATTAAAGTCCCGTTGCTAAATTATCATTTGAAAAATTTTTAAATTTAAAATAAAATAACAGTTTTTTTTGAAAAAAATTCTAATAGTTTTAGTTTAAATTTAAATTTTCAAAAATTTAAGGTGGTACACCACTTCCACCAACGGAAGTTTTACGCAGTGTTCGTAATATCATTCGTAACAAAGATAGTCAAATACAACAACTAGAAAGAAAATTAAAAATTGTTGAAAGTCAGGTAAAAAACTAAAAAATTTAATTTAAAAAAAAAATAATTTAAAAAAAAATTTTTAAAAAATAATTAAAAAAAAAAAGAAAAAAATGGTAATAATAATTCAAACAATAAAACTCTTAATATAGAATATCTTTTCATTTGTTTTTTTTTTGAAAATTTATTATTTTTATTAATAAATTGATGAATACATTAAAGGTGAAGGAATTTGTGAATAAATTTGAACATGCTGATGAGGCACGACGTTCACTTGATAAACATTTAGCTGAAAGTAAACGTGATCTCACAAATCAGTAAGAAATTTTTTTTAATTTGAATTTAAACAAAAAAAATTAAAGAATTCAAATAAAAAGGAAGCCAAACTTCGAAAAAAATTCAGACAAAAAAAGAAGTTTATTCTTTTTTTAACAAATTATTAAAATTACAAAATTTCAGAATTAAAAATTTGGATAATGCAGAACGTCAAATAAGACGTTTGGAAGAACGTTTACGTGCTGCTGATTTGGATAAAGCAGCAATTGAGAAAGCTAGAAAATTTCTCGAAGAAGAATTAAATAAATTACATCAGTTAGTAATTTTAATTTCAATTGCATGACTTTTTATTGATCAAACTTTTTTAAAATTTTATTTTGTAGCTTTTTAAAGATTTTGCAGATTTCAATTTTTGCTTTTATAATAACTATCATTATGATTATTATAAATGATGATTTCCTATTAATTTTTTGCCTTATTAATTTTAATTATAAATCATTTGAAATGATTTTCTTGAAAAAATTAACTTAATTCAAATTGAATTTGAACTATTTTTTTTATAGACAATATCAAAAAGCAACAGCAGAGGAGGAACGAAAAGCACGTGATAGAGAAATTGAAATTAATCTTGGATTCGAAGAAGAATATAAAAATCGGTAAAAAAAGCAAAAACAATAGTAATAGTAATGGAAGACATATTTTTTATATAACAAAAAATGTTTACAACACTTAATTCTAGTTTACGTAATTAATTAATTGCAAATAACTAAATCAAAATTTCAATTTTAATTTTAGTTTTTTTAAACATTAACGAATTAAAAAATCGTGTTGAAACAATTCGGCATGGTTACAAAAAATGTTAACATATTACTTAATTCTAGTTTACGTAATTAATTAACTGTAAATAATTAAATTAAAATTTTAATTCTTTGATTTCGTTTTTTTAGTATTAACGAATTAAAAAATCGTGTCGAAACAATTCAACGTGATAATACAAAATTGAAAGCTGAGCTAAATACAATGCGAGATAAATATCGTGACACTGAAAATGAATATAATATTACATTGAGAAAATTGGAAGAAAAAGGTTGTTTTTCTCTTAAAAAAATTAATTAAAATTTAAAATTTAAATTATTTATTTAATAAGAAAAAAATTAATAAAATTATTTTATTTTATCATTTTCCATTTAAGATGCTGCAATGCGACATCTTGATGAAATCAAACATCAACTAACCAATGAGCTTGATCAACAACGTACACGCTTTGATACATTAAATTCGGAATTTGATAAATTAAATAACGAATATGAGAATACCAGCAAGACAACTGTAACGCTGGAACAAACACTACGTGAAATTAAACAACAACGTGATGAATTTAGGTATGATAAAAATAAAAAAATGAAAGAAATTAAAATTCAAAAAAGAAAAAAATTAATTTATTAATTTTATTCTATTATAAATAAAAAAAAAGAAATTTTTAAATATAACTTACTACGATTTGTAAAAAATAAAACAATTCGATTATAATTCAAAAAAAAAAAAAATTAATTAATTGATTAAGTTCATTTTATTATAAATAAAAGAAAAAAACAAGGAGGATAATTTTTTTAAAAAAATTTCAAAATATTAAAAACAAATCATAATACAACTTAATTAATTAGTTAATTTTTGTAATAAATCATTAACAATGTTCGTTTTTTGTTTTAAAAATTTTAGTTTTTGTTTTTTTTTCATTTATTTGCAATAGAATGAAGTTGATTAATTATGGAACAAATTATTCAATTAAAGAAAACAAAAGAAAAAAATCAAACAAACAAATGAAGTGAAGGAAGAGAATTTTTTTTGCATACTTTTATTTTTTTTTTTTTCTGTCTTTCATTTTTTTATATTTTATTGCTTTTTTTCTCTTGTTTTCTTTTTTCTTTCCACAGTTTTCTTTCTTTTTAATTTTCTTCCTTTCTTTTTCCTTTTTTTTCAACTTATTCAAATTTAATTATTTAACTATTTACTATAAAAAATTAAAATTTTTTTTGACATTTGAAAAATGATTCTTAGCAATCTAATTATATGATTAGGTTTTTTCTTTTCTTTTTTGGCTCTTTTTTTTTGATCTTTCATGATTTATAATTGCTAATTTCTTATATTTTTATTAAATAACTTAATTCTTTTTTTCAGTAAACAAAAAGATGACCTTTCACGACAATTATTTGATTTGAAGCATCAATTAGAGAACGAAAAAGTAGCACATGAAGAAGCAGAAAAAACAGGAAATCGTAAGCAAAATTTTGAGAAATCTTTTCTTTTTTATAGATAATATTTTTTCTTCTTTTCTTTTCTTCTTTATACATAATATTTTAACATTGTTGAAATTGAAAAAAAAATTTTTTTATATTACTTTTTACAGAAATTTATACTTCAAATTTCTGCAGGTTTTACGGAAGAAATTGAAAAATTCAAACTTCAAATTACGGATTATGAAAATCAACTAAGTATGCTACGTCGTCATAATGATGAGCTTGATACACAAATTAAAAGTGGTCAAGCTAAAATTACCGCTACTGAAAATGATTTAATTACAAGTCAAAAAGAAATCGCGCGATTGAATGAACTAAACAATCGTCTTCAACGAGAAAAACAAGATGCTATAAAGTTTGTGAAATTATAAAATAAAACAGAGAGAGACAAGGAGAGAGGGAGAAGAAAAAAGGAGGAAAAAAGCAATGTTGAAATTGTTAATTTCAAATTTTCATTAATAAATGCTTTTAATTATTTTTTAATTTTGTTGTTTTGCAGTCAAAAGCTTAAAGCTGACGGTGATGGTGACATGTGGAAAGATCAAATACGAAAACTGGAACAGGAAATTGAAAAATTACGAGTGGAAAATCGCATAATAACTGAACAGGATGAAAAAACACGTGATGCATTAACAAAAGAAACAAATCATTCACATCTTTTACAAAAAGAACTTGAAGAAACAAAATTGGAAATTGAAGAACTTCAAAGTAAAATTTATTTTTTCTTTAATTTTCTTAAATATCTTTTATATAATTTGAAAAAAATTTTAACTTTCTTCCTTTTTCTTCTTTTTTTATTTTTATTTTTTCAAATATTTTTTACACAATTTGAAAAAAGTTTTAATTGGCAAAGAATTTAAATGACACAGACCTTGACAAAGAAAACCGTATCTATATCTGCTATATGCACTGACGACGGCAAACTTATTCAACCTAAAACAACTAAAGGCCTAAATCAAGATCCTAAGACCTAAAAGACCTTAAGACCCTAAATTAGCTAATTTAAATTCTTTTTTTTTTTCCCAAAACAAGAAAATTATAGAAAAAATCAAACGATTAGAGCATGAAATTGAGAGTGGTTCACGTGGTAGTATACGTCTTAAAGATGAAGCAGATGAAACAGGTAAATTTATTTGTTTATTTTAATTTACAAGGAAAAAATAAGAAAATTAAAAACATCTGATCCTCAATATAAGATAGAGAGTTTGACATAAGCTCTAACTATGTTAGCTCAGGATACTTTCCATAGCTAAAACCCAGGTGAACGACATGTACTCCCTGACGTGGTAGAATACATAGTAGGAACTGGGAAACTGCTAGCATGACTGTCAATCCTATCACCTTCGAGAACAACCTCAAGACCTACTGTGTATTCAATAAATTCTGGGTTCTCACTAAGCTTTTTGTTATTATCTTCATATAAATTCTTTGATTTGTGAGTTGTCTGCAATCTTTACATACAACATTGTTTTATATGTTGGCGGCGTGCCAGTTCTAGGTACCAGATTACCTCTGTTATATATCTGGGCTGATTTCCTGTATCATGACCCATATTCTCATTGTTTTTACCAAGATTAAGCTGTTCTTCATGCACTTCTGATGCCCCACTATTAGCGGTAGGATTATAACCTGATCCTACTTAATGTAAGAAATTTAATGTAAGAAATATTTTGTTGTGTTTTAGATAAGACTTCAATTGCACCAAGTATAAGTACAATTCATGATACAGAAATACATGAAATTCGTATCAGAGAGGTGAATGATAAATGGAAACTTGAATTTGATAAACTTCTCGGTGAAAAGGTTTTTTATTATTTTACTTTGAATTTGATAAACTTCTCGGTGAAAATGTTTTGATTATTTCAATTTGAATTTGATAAACTTATAGGTGAAAAGGTTTTTATTTTCCAATCTGAATTTGATATACTTATCGATGAAATGGTTTTTTATTATTTCAGTTTAAACTTGAATTTCATAGGAATAAATTGTAAAATCGTAAAATTATTAAAAAAAAGAAGTCTGCTTATACATTTTAGAAAGGTTAAATAAATTTAGGATGAGCTTGAGCGAAAGATTCGTGATTTGGAAGATCAAATTATGCAAAAAAATCGTGAAATTGAACGACAAGAAACCGAGATAGCAGAACTAAAACGTAAACATCAAGAGGAAATTGATCGATTTAGAAGTGAAATTTCACAACTTCATGATAAACATCAGAATGATCTTGATGATGAAAAAGAGCAATATAGTAAGGTAATTAAAATTATTTGTTTAAATCAAAAGAAAAAATAAGGGATGGTTAATTAACTAGTTGCTAGTTAATTACAATTCTTCAAAATATTCATTCTATATTTCTCTTAAGATAATTTTGATCTTAGTGATTAATTAAGCAACCATTTATGAATAATCCTGATTTTAGTAATTAATTAAGCACCAAGTTTATTAAAAAAAAATTTATGAAAAAAATTATTAAAAAAAAAGTTTTTGAATAATTTTTGATCTTAGTGATTGATTAAGCCAATCATTTATGATATTTTCAGAAATGATTATTTTTTTTGTACATTTCCTTTTAATAAAAAAAAATGATAAATAAAAAAAAAAAAATGATATTTTCAGAAATGATTATTTTAATAATTTCAGAATCTAGAATCGATTAAATTTGTTGAAGATGAACTACGTAATAAACTTGCTGATGCTGAACGAAAATATGCTGAAGCACAAAATCGTGAAAATCAATTAGAACGTAATAAAATTGAGCTCAATGAGAAATATGAACAAGCGCTAACACAAATCCAAAAACTCAAGGATGACTTAGATGATGCACGACAAGAAGCAGAAAATGTAAAAAAAATTTTTTTTTTTATTTAATACCAAAAAAATGAAACGAAAAAAAATTTTACTTTTTTTCCCGGAAATTTCTAATTTTTTTTCAAGGAAATACAAAAGTGGAAAACTGAAGTGTATTCGGTACGATCAGAGCTTAAAGCACTTGAAACAACAAATAATGCACTTAAAACACAACTTGCAACAGCTAATGAACGAGCTGAATCATTGAATAAAAATGTTAATGATCAGAATAATAAAATACGAGATTGTAAGTGTTTCAATTAAATTTCTTAAATTTTTCAAAATTCCTTTAAAAAAAGGTAAATAAATAAGTAAAAAGTAAGCAAAGATTAATAATTACTGTAATTATAGTGAATATGCAAATTCGATGCCTTGAGTTGTGGTTTGGGCTGGAAGTGATTAATATTTATTGTAATTACAGTGAATACACAAATTCGATGTCTTGAGTTCCTGCTTTGAGCTAGAAGGTGCTGGTTGGTGCTTGGGATGCTTAGGATGTGTGAATTGAGCTCTGAGATATATGGATTGGGTTTAGATCTATGGACCGAGTTGGTGGGTGCGTTGAGTTGGATTTAGGTGTATGTACATTGAGTTAAGGTATATGCATGTTGGATAGAATTCAAGCATGGAGCTAGAGTATATGTGTTCCAAGATGGTGGGTTTATAGGTTAAGCAATAACGAAAAAAATAAATAAATAAAAAGTAAACAAAGATTAATAATTATTTTGTAATTACAGTAAATACACAAATTCGACGTCTTGAAGAAGAAGTATCAGATTTGAAATCAGCTGCTGTAACACGTGAATCAGATTTGGAAAGTGCGTTAGTACGATTACGTTCCGTTGAAGATCAATATGCTACATTACAAGGTGAACATGCTAAAACACGAAATGAACTGGAAATTCTACAACGTGAATATGATCTACTCAAGGTATTGTTGTTAATATAAACAAATAATTGAAATATTTATATTATGATTAATAAAAATTAGTTTAGAGGAAAAAAGAAAAAAAATTGTCTAAAAATGGAAATTTAATCTAGCTGAAAAAATTTTTTTAAAATTATAGAGTACAAATATAAATCAAGAAACAGAATTGGAACGACTTAGAAATAAAATTCAACAATATGAAGTAATAATTAAGGAGCAAAAGAATGCACTTGATCATTTGAAAGCAGAGGTAAAAATTTTTTTTTTTCCATTTATTTTTTTTGTTTTTTTCCCCGAGATGTCTGGGGTTCGATTCCCTAATGCGTCCACCAAACACAACTTTTCCTATAGACAGCTCAGTGGCAAAAAATCAACGTCATCTTCTACACCAGTTGTTAATCTCGTTCCTATATTCTGAAAGCCGTATCATCCATTCATCACACACGATACAATCAATTACAATTTCAGTTTTAATTTATAATTTTTATTATATGGATATAAATGAAAAATTCATACGTGTAAAATTTTATTGCAAAAGTTAAAAAAAATGAAATTTATAAAATTTAAAAAATTTTTAGCGTGAACGAATGCAAAATATTTATCGTGATAAGGTGAAGCAATTAGATCATCTAAATCAATTGGTACAATCATTTGATGTTAAAATGAATAAAATGCGACAAAATCTTCGTGATAACTCTGATAAAGTATGTGACAATTTTTTTTCAAATAGAATAACTTCTTTAATATTATTTCAATACAATTTTTTAAAAAATTATTCCAACCTATCTATCTACCTACCTATAATATCTAAATTTTTTCAACTAAAAATTTTTCTTTTTAGCTTGTTGCTGTTGAAACAGAACGTAATACATTACGTTCTGAAGTTACCAAATTACAACAAGAGTTACAATTTGGTAAAGATCAAATGGTACGTCGTACCGATGAATATCAATCATCTTTGGAAGATTTAGCAAATGCACATCGAGCTGCAGAAGATGGACGACTTAATGCTTTACAAGAATTAGAATCGAGAAAATATGAGCTAAATGATCTAAAGGTTTTGTAAACTATTTAATTTGATCTAAAAAGTCATTATGAAGATCATTAAGTAAACTTAATGGTTTACAACAGTTAGAATAGATTTAAAGGTCATTTTGAAAAATCATTAACTGATCACAAAGATCTTAAATAACTTTATCCTTTTTTTTTTTAGTCACGATTTGAAAATACTGAACAACGCCTTATATCATTACAACAAGATTATAATAAAGTGGAAAATGAACGAGATATTCTGACTGATTCACTTAAACGTTTCTATTCTGTAACAACACATGCGGTAACATTACATAAAGTGAAGGTATGGTAAAATTACATAGAATAAAGGTAAATAACGGCAAAAAATAATCAATTATATTAACAAAGTGGATAATTTTAATTTTTTTTCTATAATTTTAAATAAAATTATCAAAAATAAAAAACATAATGATAAGTTTAAACTTTCTATTATTATTACTACTACTATGACTATCTAACTTGTTTTCTAATATTTTTCAGGATGATACTGATCGTGATAAACTAATTGAAACTGAAATACCACGTTCAATTCCATTTCCACCATCACCATCATTTGATTATACCACTACAGGAGAACGTACTAGAGGAGGAGGTTGATGAATTTTTTCTATCATATATTATTAAATAATAATGATGAGTTTAAGAAAAAAAAAATTTCACCGTTTATACGTATTATTATTATTGTTAACTATTCACTGTATTAATCTATTATTACAGCATCCATATGTATATATATATATAAATATATTCATGTATATTGCTAATAAATAATATTTTTAGCGATAGTAATAATAATTATAGATAAAATTACTGTTGTTATGTTTTTTTGAAGCTCGATAAACTGAATTTTTTTTTTAAAATAAATTTGAAAACCTTTACTTTTGATTGAATTAAATTATATAACAATAACCTTAGCAATATTTTAGTATAATTAAATTTATTTTTTAGCGGAGATTGATGAATTTTTTTCTCATATATTATTAAATAGTAATCATGATGCTAAAGAAAAAAAAAAAAAAAAACTTTCATTAATAATACCACAGAGAAATATGATAAAACTTCGAACATACGACGGAGCATTATTATTGGTTCTTATATAATATACCTAATTATTTGTTATATAAATTATATACATACACAAAACTCTGTACTGTACGTTTTATGTTACTGTACGATACATCTTTGTATATTTTAGTCTATATATATATATATATCATATCATACGGTATATACAAAATAAATTTAGAAATTTTTACTTTTAACTGAATTAAATTATATAACAATAATCAAAGTATATTCTAATATATTCTAATATTGATCTTGTTACAGTAACAACTATTAATATCGGTGAAACACTTGATATCAATCAACTTGAAAATACTCTCCAGACATTAATTGGTCGAATTGAAAGATTAGAACGTGAACGAGTAAGTATTATTTGCTATACACAAATGCATTGATCAATTAATTAAACTTATTTTTTCAAAAAAAAAAATTCTTCCCTCAAAAAATTATAATTTTTAGAATTTCTAAATAATGCATTAACTTATCCTATATATTTGATTACCATTCATTTATAATTATATTATAATTATTACAGAATGAGTATCGTGATGCACTTGATCGTCTGAAGAAAAAGACGAGCGACACTCATACAACGATTCATAAACGTGAAACACGCTATAAAACTATTGAAGAAAATTTAACCGATATGGAAGAAGGTTAACGAAAAAAAAAATAAAAAAATTACCAAAAATTTTTTAAATTAACTCGTTTTTTTTGTTTTTAGAAAAACGTGGATTAGAAGTACGATTAACATCAGCTAAGCAATTGTTACGTTCACAAGAAGAAGCATTAAAACAACGTGATGACGAACGACGGCAATTAAAAGCTAAGATAGTTGCAGCAGATTTAGAAGCACGTGGTAAAGATGCACAACTGCGACATCTTAATGTTAGTAATTAATTTTAAATTTCAACAATTACTGGAAATCATTTATAAAATAATCTGTTACAATTACATCATAGGCATGTATATCATTATGCAGGAACAATTAAAAAATCTGCGTAATGATCTGGAAACTGCACAAGCTGATTTGAGAATTTCACGTGAACATGAAGAACAATGGGATGCTAATCGTTTTCAACTGGAAAGTAAACTTCGTGATAAGGAAGGTGAAACACAACGACTTAACTTATTACAGACTAATCTTGAAAATGAAAAACAGGTAAAAATTGTGAAAATCCTACAATACTTATCCCATCTTACTCATCTAATATTATCTTTTTTTTTTTTTTGAAATTATAAAAATATGAATATTTCTCATTGAATGAACGAATTATTTTAGTCATTGAATGAACGAATAAAGGAATTATCTGGACAATTACAATTAAGTGAAATAAAATGTACCGATATGAAAGAAGATTTGGAACGACTGAAAAGAGAACTTTCAAAAGCTGAAAGTGTTGAAATGGAATTACGCAAAACTTCAGATTATCAATCAAGAACAATTAGTGAATATCAAATTCTTCGTGATCAAGTAATTAATTTGTCAATTAATTAATTTCTTTTTTTTCATTCCATATCTTACCAATAAGTAATTTTAATATGTTTTTTTTCTCGTCAATATTATTTATTTCAGAAACTTTAATTTGAAAAAAAAAATGAAGATTTTAGTGAATATCAAATTCTTCGTAGTCAAGTAATTAATTAATCAATTAATTAATTTTTCTTTTTCATTCCACTTCTTATCAATAAATAATTTTAATATGTTTTTTTTTTCTCGTCAATATTATTTATTTCAGGAATTTTAATTTAGAAAAAAAAAGAAAAAAATGAAAATTTTTAGATAATTGGTGTGCAAAATGATTTAGCAAATGCTAATACACAAAAGCAACAACTTGAGCATGAACTTACAACAGCACGAAGTGAACTTCGTGATTTTAAACAACGTGTACGAGATTTAAATGGTCGTGCATCCGATTTGCAAAGGCAATTACAAGATGCTCATGCAGAAAAAAACCGTCTTGAAGAAAGATTATTAACTCTTGAAAAGGTGTTTTTTACTACGTGTTGTTTATGCCTTTTAACAACTTTAATTAATTTCTTTTTTTAATTACTACATCAACGTAATTAATTTTTTTTTAATTATTATTTTATTTTTTACTGCATTTTTTTCTTTTGCCTAATTTTCTTTTATTAGCAATTTGTAATTTTTTGATTTAAATTTTACAGGTAACAACAACCCAACGAGTAACAGAAGATGAACTTAGGCAACAGGTTGAAAGTTGTAAAAATGAACGACGTATATACCAACGTGAGCTCGATGAAATTCAGAAAAAAGTAGCACAAATGGAAAATGAAAAAAGAAATATTGTAAATCAATTGGAAAATACCAAAAGTGATCGTAATACATTTATCAAGAAAATAGAAATGGTAAGTAATCATTTGAAAAATATATTTAAATTAAAAATTTTGTTAATTACCGGTATTTCAGTATTGTTCTTTTTTTTATTTATATTTTTTGAAATTAACAAATAGCAATGAATAAAAACTGAAAAGATGAATGAAATTCATTCATTAATTTCAAAAAGAAAAAAAACCAATGAATTACAGCTAGAGAATGAAAAAAGACGTACCGATGCAGCAATCCGTGAAACTGCTCTACAACGTGAAGCTATTGAAAAATCATTGAATGCAATGGAAAGAGAAAATAAGGTATAACATAAAAATTTTGAAAAAAATTTGTTTTGTGTTAAATTATTTAGAAAATATTGATATTATCGATTTTTTTTTCATTTTTTGAGATAAATAATTTATTTATTATTAGATTTTTACTTTTATTCCTTTTCATTGATTTATCACAAACTTTTTCCTTTCTTTTTTTTACAATTGTCTCTCATATCTCATATTTCCTTCCCATCACTCAATTCGATTCGGTTTTTTTTTCCTTTCATTCTTTCAGTTTTTCATCCTTTTATTTTAATCATACATGTATCAAAAATCTGATCAAAAGCAAAGAATATGTGATACTGTACAATTACTATAAATACAGTATGATTAGTAAAAATCGGTATAAATTAGTATATGACTAATATTAATATGATTAGTATACAGTATAAAAACAGTTGCTGATATATATATATATATATATATATATATATAATTTTTCATAGGGAATATGCCATGCAGTGTGATTCTAGTACATCTAAACACTTGCTAATATATGTATATATAACTTTTTATAGGAACTTTATAAAAATTGTGCTCAATTGCAAAAACAAATTGCACAATTGGAATTTGAGAATGGTAATCGTATACTTGAAATTAGCACTAAACAACGTGAAGAACAAGATAAACAATTGCAACGAATGAGAAATGAAAAAATTCAAGTATGTAAATAAGCAATTAATGTAGTAAAAATTTTACCAAGTTTTTGTTTAAAATTTTTATGTTAATATTTATAATTTAAAATCAAAACCTAAATCATATATATATATATATATATAAAAATCAATTATTCAAAAAAAATTTTACTTTGAAGAATTAATTTAATAATATGAATTTTTTTAAACAATTTTAATAATATAAGAGATATTGATTTATAATTTAAAATCGAATTCCAAATCCTATATATGTAAACTAATCACTTAAAAAGAAAAAAAACTTATTTTGAAGAATTAATTTAATAATATGAATTTTTTAAAATAATTTTAATAATCATATATAAAATATTATTGAATATTTTATTAGATTGTAAATCTTAAATATAAATCAATTACTTAAAAAAAATTTTTTTCTTGAAGAATTAATTTAATAACATGAATTTTTTTAAAAATAATTTCAATAATCATATATAAAATATTACTGAATATTATCATATTTAGATTGAACGAATAATTGAAAATCGTGAACGTACACAACAAAATCGTATCAAACAATTAGAAAATCAACTTGTCATTATGCGAGAACAATTGGATAATGAAAGGAGACGTCGTCGTGATTATGTTGATCGAAGTTTAGCTGGTGATATTGGCAGACTTGGTGGTGGTTATTTGGGACTACGAAGTACGGGAATTCATAGTGCTGGTATATTACCACATTTAGGAGAGGATTATGTTGGTGGTACAACGTAAGTATTTCTTCATTTATTATTCTTTTTTTATATCTTAATTTTATCTTTATATTTTTTTTAAGTAAATTAAAAATTTAACAATTTATAAAACATTTCAGAAGATATGTACGATCAACATTTGCTTCTAATCCACTTACACCACCACTTGGAACATCTACACCAACACAATATCAAGGTTAGTTTAAAAAAATGAATGCATTCAAAAATTATCTGTTTCATTATGCAACATTTTTAAAATTTTGAATTAATTTAAAACTTTAGCAGATATGCAACGTGAATCACACATGTCAACATCAGCATATCAACCATCAATGGCAGGAAGTACAACATCGGATAAGATAAAAATTGAAACTCTAGAGCCATCAACAGAAATTGAAGGTATTTCTTCATTTTTTTTTTTTTTTTTTTGTTTTTTTTCACAAATTTTTAGAAGTTGAAAAATTTTACTGCTACATTTTAAAAGTATACATATCAAAAAATTTTGTTGTATTAAAATTTTTTTTTCTTCTAAATAATAGTGGAACTATTTGTATACCGTAAGCATCATTATGAAGATTGGTGAAGTATTAATTCTGATAATAGTAAAATGATATTTCATATAACTTCACTAATTAAATTAATAGTAGTGAAACTATTTTGTATATCAAACTGATTAAGTATTAGTTCTTGATAATATAGCAAAATGATATTTCATATAATTTCACTAACTAAATTATTTCTTTGATTTATTTTATTAATTATTAAATTTTACAAACAATCAATTCTATTGGTAAAATTGTTTTTACTTCAAAAATTTTTTTAGAAAGGAGAACAAAAACAGTTATCATTGTGAAAAGCAGAAAAACCGATGATGTTGCAGATTAAAATTGATTAAAAATTTGAAGTATTTTTAGTAAATGATATTTGAAAAAGAAGTATATAATATGAAATGATATTATTGAATTTATTAATTTAAAAGAAATTTTCTACTAATCAATAATTTCTTTTTTCTACTTTTTTTTCCTTTTTCCATATTTCAGAAGCAAATACTCCATCTCCATCTCAAGCATCGCAAGAATAATATATGCTACTACCACTACTATTAACAAAATGCTTACCAACAATTTTCGCAGAATATTATTAACAAATCAGTCGAAACATTTGAACTGCCACTATTACTACTATTTACTGCTATTACTTACTGCTATTACCACTATAACTTACTATGACTACTACTACTGCTACTCTAGTAACCATTGTCAAATATAACAAAAAATTTTCTCTTCAAAATTAACCTTTGTCACCTTTGTCATCATTTATGCTTGTATTTATTAACACACAATATGATAACAATAGAATTGGCTTTTTTAAATGAAAAAAAAAAGGAAGAAAGAAAATAAAAACACTATTAAATGTAGATATGATCGTTTATTGATTTTTTTTAACAACTATAATAACTGAATTGAAAATTTTCAATTCTGTCTGATAAATTTGCTTGAAATTAAAAGAAAAGGAAAAAAATATTTTTTTTTTCTATATCATTTTACGTAGCAACGTACATACTATGTGTATGTGTGTGTTGTAGTCATCATCATCATTACTGTACAATTTTACAACAAATATTTTCCGTTGAAAAAAAGACAAGAGAAAAAAGAAGTGTTAATATATCAATTAAAAATAATTATCCATAAATAATTATACATAGATAATATTATGTATCATTATTCTGAATTATATAATTGCCAAAGTTTTTTTTTGCAAACGAAAAAAGATTTAAAATTTGATAAAGTTTTTTTCTACTTTCACACCACATATTACCGTGAACTGTTACCGTAGTAAACTGTGCAATACTATTGATGTTTTGATTGAATCGTATTTGAATGGTATTCGGTTTTCGGGTTTTTTTTTTTTAATTTTTGTTTTTCCGTTAAAAAAAAGAAAAAAGAAAGAAAGTAATGTTTTAAATTTCATTTTGAATTTAATTTTTCATTTTCTTTTTTTCAACAACTTAGCATCTTTTTCTTATCGATGCATTATATATTAACAAAGCACACAAGCTTCTATCATATCAGCTGCCAAAATCCTTTTTACATAATATCCATTGTTTTTCATGCTTTTTAAAATTTCATTCTTATTTTTTCGAAAATTATCAATATTGTCAATGTCTGTGGTGAGTGATGTCATTTTAATAAAAAAAAAGAAAAAAAATAAATGTTTTCATTTTTTTTTAAAACAATGTTGTTAATGCTTATGAAACATGAAACATGTTGTGATTAAGATTGGTAAAGAAAAATGCTTCCAGGAAAAAAAATAACTGATATCCGGTACGGACAAATAAAAGCGTACAAAAATGTCCGGATTGACAAATAAACACTAATACTTAGCTTACTGATAATCTGAAGTTACTATTGCTGATTATGCTTACTAATAGTGAAATAAAAACAATTATTTCAAAAAATAAAGAAGAAGAGATTAAAAGTTTACAAAATATAATAGGAAATTTTTTGATGGAATTTAGGAGAAAAGCAATTATGGATTGAATGATCAAAGTGGAAAATGAAGAAAAAAAATCAATCAAGACTGAGGGAAAAAAAGCTTACAAAAGTATCGTGTACAAAAGAAAGACAAAAATGAATCTAACATTGAAATTTAAATTTGCGACAGAAATGATCCACAAATTTTTGAACCTTTCACAAGCAGCTAAAAAAATGACCTGCTAATGATGAGTAAAATTTTTAAGTTTTAAAAACTCTTTTTAGCTACTTCGATTACTACCTGCACAGTTATCTTCACTACAATAACTAGATTATAAATTTTTACAGCACAGGTGAGAATGATAAATTTTAAATTTAAAGCATACCTGATTAGGTAGAAGACATGAACGTCCAAAGCAACATGGAAAAAAAATACGATGAATCCATTTCATCCATCTTGGATTCAGTTGACCATATGGTTCTTCATTTTTAGGCTTGAAAACACCTATGGTTTCCTAAATATAAACCACATTTACAATGTGTGATAAAAGATCGCATAGATATATGTGTACATACATATTAATCAGATTTTGTTCTGATTTCAACGAGGGGATTCCGATTTTCTAACAATTTTAGAAATTTCTAGCACAACTTTTTGCCCGCGAAAGTGAATCTCTCTACTGGACTAAGCAAGACTGAGAAATAATTTCACGAAAACATGAACTTCTACTACTTCTTTACTAAAAATATCCAAAACAAAAGAGGAAAATGGGTTAAGATATTGGTTAAGCCTAAAAATGAAATTCAAATTGGTTAAGATATTTAGAAAATAACTGTGAAAAAGTCAGTCAAATTGTTAAGATATTTAGAAAATAACTGTGAAAGCGAAAACAAAGAAAAACTACACACTCTATTACAATTCTTCACAAAATATGATCCGGATGATCCTTGTCGAATTCTTTCCGGATAAATCCCTTCATGTATTGCATGAATAGCATCACTAATAATATTTGCAAATTGAACATTCTTAACCGAACCATAATTTTCATTAACTGCAAATTTACCGGACTCACCGGATTCATTGAGCTATTCATGATGATATCATCACATAGTTTTTATAGTTTTTATGCATATATGTCTGTTAGTTTTACTTAACTTTTAACATGCTGTCGCAACTTCACAAATTTTATAAGAAAATAGCATTTTGAATCTTACGAGTTCAAATGTTCCAAAATATGGTAATAACAGAGTTCAAAATCAATCTTCTAAAATTCGCTCCTATTTTTTACTCATTACTTACCCATACGTACGAAGATTTTCATACTTTCATTACTTAACCATACTTACGTATAAAGATTTCCATAATTACACATACGCGTAATTATGCAAAATAAAAACATACAAAATTTCATGTCATCATCATCTGAACTTGAAAAACGATTTTGTCGATCACTAGCTGATCCGCCACTTTCATCACTAGTTTGAATTCGTCCCGACAGCAATGGTTTTCGTTCCATACTTCCTTTCTAAAACATCGAGATTTAATTGGGAAAGAAAGAAATCAAAAAAAAAAAAAAAACATCTAAAAATTTTACAATTAAAATAAAATGAAAAAAAATTTAACCTCAACATTTTTTCGGGCAAATTTACTAATTGAATTCATTTTTGAAATAATACCATCCAAATCATCACAAATATCTGGATCTGAATCTAAAACAAACATTATAATTACTTTATTTATTATACAATTACTATATTACAATTACTATTACAATTACTATTACAATTACAGTTTCTAATTACAATTACAATTACACAATTAAACTACAATTATAATTACAATTAAAATTACAATTCCCAATTACTATTACAGCTATTTTTTTTATTCTGTTTATGATAGAAATTTATTTTCAAGAACAAAAAAATTTACCTGAATCTTCAACTATTGATTTGCAATTAGTTGGAAAACCACTCTCATTAATAGGATTACTACGATTACCACAATGAATTTGAGCAAACCATGGCATAAACGAATTCATTGTTAATATAATATACTCGTCGAAAGTAAAATAATGCTCGGTCAGATTTCTATTAAAAGCACTGAAACTGAAATAAAAAAAAATCCATGAAAAAAATGACTTAATCACCGATCATTTCAATACAAAGCAATCAAATATAACACAGGTATAACGAGGTTTTTAAAAAACTTTAAAAAATTTTAAAAAAGTTTTTAAAAATTATAAACCATAAAAGAACAATCGATTCATATACACACCATTTACCTCTCTTAAAAAAAAAAGAAATTGTTAATAATATAAACATAATAATAGAAGCATTTTCCCGTAAACGTGATAATATATTAGACTTTAAACTTAATTTCAACAAAATAATTTTAAAAAAAAATTACTAGACTTTAAATTTAATTCCAACAAAATAAATTTAAAAAAAAAAAAAGAAACCCGAACAACTTATCATTACTTAATTCTATCATTCATTCTTTATTATAAATTATTTCTTTTTTTGCGAAATTACAAATATAACAGGAAAAAATCGATAGCTTTTAAATATCACTATAAATTTAATTCAAATCACAATGCTCTTATCACTAATTCGTGATTAATTAAAAAAAAGAACCTTGAAATAAATTTGATCCAAATCATAATATGTTAAATTTGATCCCAATTAACGAAATTAATTAGTAATTTGAAATTATTATTTACTTAACCAGGATTAATTAAATTTTCATTTTATCATTTCAAATCTATTTTCGGGTAAATATAAAAAATAATTACAAATAAATATATGTTCATTAAACGCTCATTTTCTAAAGTTAAAAAAAAAAATCAAAATAATGCAACAAATACAAATTTCCATTTCTGTACACTTGCTTTTTTCTTTAACAAAATTCACAAATATATAAAACTTCAAATTTTATTCATATCTTCTAAAATTTGCATCTATATATCAACAACACTGTTGTCCATTATAAGTCAAGTTATCGTCTAACAAAAGTCATATTCTCTAATAAAATCAATCTTTTGTCACAATCAATATCTACTCTAACAAAATCAACAATCTTTTGTCTCAATGTCTCAATACTTCACCATCAATAAAAATCAATATGCAAATTTAAAGCTTGAGAAATTTCATTTTTAAATTGATATAATTTTTCTGTAATTAAAAAATTAAGCTTAATAACAGAGAGAACTGTATACAGAAGGGTATTTAAATAATCCCCCATGATAATACATGAATTTTTCATTATATTTGCGAATAGCTTAGTCTTTCCATAAATATAATTTCTTCTTCTCACAGAATGAATTTTTTTATTCAGCAAAATAAATTAAGAATCTCAACTACAACAATCCATAATGTTATTAAAAAAGTATCAATAATTTAATAAGAATTAATAATAACAATAATAATAATTAATAATAGCAATAATAACAATGATAATAATAATAATAATTAATAGTAATAATAATTAATAATAATAGATAATAATAATAATAATAATAATAATAATAATAATAATAATAATAATAATAAT